>JAZEWU010000004.1:16339708-16374527 GCA_036362915.1 Geotria australis
CAAGACTGCACCACAGCCCTAGCAAACAACACATGGCGTCCCCAGGCAGCTTGGCTCATCCGCGCTAAGCTTCCGAGATCCAAAGAGATTGGATGCATTGTGGGTGATTTGTTCGTACGAGAGCAGCATGTCATGTTTTCAGGCCGCAGCCACTCAGATATTTTGCATTGAGCGCCGCGGGTACAAAGCACCGTGTTTGGAATCGTGTCGGCGCGCCGCTGTCAGCTCACACGGACACGCACGCATGCCTGCGCACGCGCTCTCTTCGCAATAGACGTTATCGTTACACTAGCGGCAAAAAGCCTCTCACCGTCACCTATCCACCCATCCATCCATTGTCAGAAACCGCTTAATCCTGTACAGGGTCGCGGTGAGCCGGCAGACATAGGGCACAAGGCAGGGCTATACCCAGGATTGGACGCTAGTTCATCACAGGCCACGGGGGTCAATTTATTCCGCGGGCCAATTAACCTATGCAGCAGCATGTATTTGGACTGTGGGAGGAAACCGGAGTGCCTGGCGAAAACCCACGTGGACAGGGGGAGAACATGCAAACTCCACACAGAAAGGCACCCGAGCCGGTATTCGACCCGCCACCGTGATTGTCAAATTGGTCAAAATTGTCTACACTGTTCATATTTTTTTTTAAACACTCGTGCTGCTACTTTAACTGGCATAGATACAGCAAATCTTAGCGGGCTACTGCTGTGATAACTACACAAGAACCCACCTCTACACAGACACCCACCTCTAAGAAAAACGTAATAAACGATCACTGGATGCCAGTTTCGGTTGGGCTCTATCGATAATAAATAATGAACGAAACAGGGAAAAACTATTCAATGGATTTTTCAGGGTTTTATTTTTCATCGCTGCGGTGTGAAAATAAAGCGTTTCCTTGGACAGTAATTGCAAAAAAGTTTAAGCTGAAACTTAATTTGCTACACATTTCGATTCCGGAATCAAAAGCTCCCGAGAAGGGAGGGAGAGAAATTGTTCTGATGCTGTAATCTCGCAAACGGCGCTCTCCTGCACCGCAAGCAAATTAGGTGAATACTCGTTTGCCGTCCACACGCGTTTGTGTGCGTGTGTGTGAGTGTGGGAGCGGTGGCTCAGTGGTTATCTTCCAGATCGTCCCCCCGCCACTTCCCGAGCGTGTTCTTTTTAGGCCGTCTAGGGTCGTGGATAGTCGACACGGCTATCCCGAAAGAACAGCTTTCAAAAGCAACTATGATGAACCGAGTCGTGAAAACCTACTTCATTACACAGGACACATGCAGAACAATTTGGTCGGTGTTTCTGCATTAGCAGTCGTGCACAAGCACAATAAACAAAATCACTCGACACGCTCGTCATAAAGACTGTGGTCTTAAAAGCGACAAATAAAACGCGATATTCCGGAGACCGGGCCTTCTTCATCGCAGACACACAGCAGACAAGTATTGACTGATGAACAAACTTTTAAAATCTACAACTTTGTGCGGTTTGCATTAACGCAGTGAACATCACACCCTGTCAACACACAGAGACGAACACATAAATAATCAAGTGGTGCCCACCGGCAGGTAATACACAATGTACCCTGGCTGCAAGAGCAGCGGATGTCTTACCGCTGAGTTTTAATGAGAGATGTAAGCAGGCGGCGCGTGGCGCCACGCTCGCCAGATCGATCCGCCGCGCGAGTCCCTCCGTGTCTCAGCGCACAAACGATCCCTCATCGCACGCTCACGGATTCCACGGAGTGAACATGCACGGAGGGTTCTCGATCCACTGCTGGATGAGGACCTCGCTAAACCCTCTTGGAGATAGTGGAGATTACAGTATTTGACTACACGTCACGGGTGGCGCGGTGAGTAGCGCTGCCGCCTCACAGCAAAAAGACCCCGAGTTCGAATCTCGGCTCGGGTGCCTTTCTGTGTGGAGTTTGCATGTTCTCCCCGTGTCCGCGTGGGTTTTCGCCGGGCACTCCGGTTTCCTCCCACAGTCCAAAGACATGTTGCTGCATACGTTAATTGGCCTGCTGACTAAATTTCCCCGGAGCCCTGTGAGGGACTGGCGTCCCATCATGGGCATAGCCCTGCCTTGCGCTCTGTGTCTGCCGGGATGGGCTCCGGCTCACCGCGACCCTGTACAGTATTAAGCGGTTTTTGACAATGGATTAATTTATTTTCCTATTTATTTCACTCGCTGAAGGACACAATTCTCGACAGTTATCCCCCATTTAAAGGTCAAAACACCGCACACCGTGTTTTGTGCTGTTTTCCTAAACCCTTGAGAATTATGGGCGCCTCATAAAGAATACAAGTGGCGCAGTGAGGCCCGCTGGTGCCCTGTGTGGCATTCGGGTTGAGTGGGGTCGGCCGCGGCATGCCGAGGCGATGAATGATGGCCGAGAAACAGAAGTCCAATTGTCAGTGACACTGGCTCGGCCGATAACCGATGGTATTTGTGCAAAGCAAGCAGCAGGCATTGAGACCTCGTGGCTTAGAATTTGTTTTCCTTCTCGGAGTCACCAGTCCTTTACATCACTGCCTTTCAGCAGCAGCAACAGCAGCAGCAGCCATGATCAATCTGCTGATGGCTGAAGTCCTCGCTCTCAAAGCTGCCGCCAGCTGCATGGAGCCTGTGAAGCAACAATCCAGCGGGCACCTGTGTAGACGAGCTCATCCCATCGCTCCATCTCCTCTGCGGACGTCCTCTCGGACGCGTTCCCTCCCTGTTTGTTTTTGTTGTGTCGCAGGAATCCCGTAAAGAGCTTGCAAGCTCACTGGGTATTTTGTCTGCTGTAATAATAAACATCTATCTATCTGTCTTGGCTTGGCGCGTCGCGTGGGAGACACGTCCCTCAAGGAAGCGAGCCACGCTTCTGACGACAGACCTGAATGTTGTTGTTTGTTATTTGTTTCTCGCTCAGCTGCCAGCACAAACATGTTTACGTGCATTCACGATTCACTGTAATCCCATTTAGAGATTGAGTCAACGGCAATCAAGTGAACGTCTCGAGCAGTCTTCTCCAATTGTCTCTGTATCCACATGACTTGGGCAGGATATGGAATTAAGACAAATCGTATTATTTTTCCATCGGCACTTTCACATAGGAAAGCCACGTGTATTTTATTACGCAGGGCTGTCATGTTGTTGCGTAAACGGATTCATAAATCCAGGAAACACGTTAAAGGCGTGACGGAAGTTCCTTAACCAACCCTCTGATGCATCGGGTTTCTGTCAGAGATAAAACGCTACTCACTCAAGTCAGATGCATCTATTTTGGACAAATATTTAACACCCGTTTAAATTGATTTGGGCTAGCGGTAGTTAGTGAACGCACTGCATTGCGAATCCGGCGACCAAAGGTCAATTTTTGGCCACGGCTGAAACCAGAAGGAAGTGATGTCCAAACCAGTCATGGGTTCCCTCCTTCATAATAAAAATACACGCTATTTATAACGCGCACATGTGTATTCAATTTCGAAGGTATTCATTTGAAGAGAGAACGACTCAGAGGCGCGAGGAAAGCGCCAAGAGGCGGAGGAGGCAGGCAGGCGGTTTGCCGGTGCCAACATATTGCCAGACACTGGTTCCTATATATTATGATGTTATTGACCAATTACTTAATGCGTGTTTTTTAAGTTGTGGGAGGAAACCGGAGAACCCGGAGGAAACCCACGCAGAACATGGGGAGAACACACAAACTTCACACAGAAAGGCGCCCGAGGTGGGCATCGAACCTCGTCGGGCAAGACCATCTTTTTTTGTGAGGCGCAGATGTTACCACTGCGCCATCCTGCCGCCGGACTGTACATTATTTACTCCTTAATTTACTTTTAATGAACTAACCTTTATAACATGTGACATGCAAAACTCGCTGTTAGGTCAAACTCCCCAGGGAGTGTCATTGGTTTATACTCCAAGCCTTGCTGAAAATAACACGGCTGCATTAAAAGTAAATGTAACAGCAACTGGTTGTCGAAATTCAATGATACATCATCACGGAAGGCAATTAACCTTTGCTCCCACTGTGTATGCCATTCATCAGGAGGAAGCACGACGCCTTTAAAAAAAACTGTGTAATCACTTAATAGCAGACTCACTAGTTGAAAGGAAGCAGCGTTATAAAGTCAGTGTGAACTGATTAAATTGGGGAGAATTAAAACGCCGGAGAATACTTGTGCCTAAAGTAAGCTGCATAATCAGATTTCTAAAACTGGCCTGGTGTCAGCCTGCCCATGAAGTGTAGTGATTTGGTGAAAGGTGCAAATTATAAAGTGGGAAATTACACCGAACAATGCATTAATTAATAGAGCATTAAGTCGAATGGGGGGGAAATATCAAATTTTCTTGTAACGTAAAATAAAATGACTATTACTGTTAGACAAAGAATGTTCAACGCTAGATTGTCATATGAGTAGAAACGGAATAAGTTACGGACCAAGAAAAATATTGAAATGTAAATAACGACGAATGTCTTGTGGATTGATGCCGAGCCCTGCATGACGTCACCCGCTCACACGAGGGCAGCAGCAGTGGCGATGCATCCGGCTCAATTGTCTGCTCGTAGGGAAACTCATTATGCCTTCAGGTGGAGCATCTCGGTAATGAAATAAATACAACAACATGACCCAGACTGTTCCACTACAGAGCACAATGGGTTTTTAAATGTAAATATTCATTCATTCATTGTCAGAAACCGCTTAATCCTGTCCAGGGTTGCGGTGAGCCGGAGCCTATCCCGGCAGACACAGGGAACAAGGCAGGGCTATATCAAGGATGGGATGCGAGTCCATCACAGGGTACCGGGAGAAATTTAATCCGCAGGCCCAATTAACCTATGCAGCATGTCTTTAGACTGTGGAAGAAAAAGATATATATTTTTTAAATGCTCTGACAGGGCCCCAACATTTAGAGGGAGCACTCTTACCAACAACCCGTGATAAGCCACCATAATTTATTTAGCAAGCTCAACGATGAAGACGAGACCCAGAAAGTCGAACCCAGTGTCCAGTTTGCACGCTGTTTGAACAATTGCTGCTGGCTATTGCACATGCGAAAGGCCAATAGACCAAGGCTAAAACATGTTTTGTTTTCACGTGGAGATACAGGGCACGTTGATTTATTTATCCAATTTCCTGCTCGGATTCATGACACGGGGTCCGCTGGTCACACTACTCAGACTCGCCGCACGGCACAGCGAGCTCCCCGCAAAGCATTCCTCCCGCGTGTTGGGGGCGTCACGCCGGCCGGGAGCGAGCGGCCGGATTAGCGGAGGCGGGCGCAACAGCCATGCGGCTCACACGGGAGGTCAAGGGGCTGCGTGACCCCGTGCGAGTCCGCGTGACCCGGCGTGTGATGGCTCACGGCGCGTGACCCCGCGTGGCCCTGCTTGGGAGGGCTCACGCCTGCGCGATGCTGCTGCTCCCGAATCGCTCTCTCTGTGCTGCACAGGGCCTCAGTCATGTCGGTGCAGTGCTCGTGCTAATAACATATTGCAAAACGCAGCACTGTTTCTTTGACATGCCACGCTCGGCTGATGAGACCGCACATGTTAAGACCGGCCCAGAGTTTGCTTGCTTGCGTGCTTATCCCGGCAGACACAGGGCGCAACACAGGGCTATACCCAGGATAGGACGCCAGTCCATCACAGGGCACCGGGGAAATTTTAGTCCGCAGGCCAATCAATCTATGCAGCTGCATGCTTTTGGACTGTGGGAGGAAACCGGGGTGCCCGGCGACAACCCACGCACACGTGGGTAGAACATGCAAACTCCACACAGAAAGGCACCCGAGCCGGGATTCGAACTCGGGAACCTACTCACCGCGCCACTGTGCCGCCCCGCTGCCAATACAGTATCACCAAATACGTTACTCCATCAAATGTCGTGTTCACTCTCACGTATTACAACTTCGGCAGTGCTGTTTATTTCTGGCCACTCGACGCTTAAGACCTTTGGGCCTGTGCTCGGGAACTGTGTTTAAATAAAAAATAATCCGCTCGTTTCGGGAGGCGGACGCTCGGTGTCACTGCCCTGGGATGCCCTGGATTGATCGCCCTCAGTGAGCTCCGCGCCCACTGGGAATTCTAACCTCTCACGCGCGAACAGAGAGGCGTGCCGGCGCACCATGACAGAACGCTTCACTCTGGCCTCCCGCTCTCTTCTAGATTTTTACGAAGCAATTATTCTGATGTAGGTTTTCACGGCTCGATTCATGATGGTTGCTCTTCAGTGCTGTTCTTTTGGAGCAGCCGTGTCACTGAGCGATCTCCCTCTCTCAGTCGCGACGTTTTGCCTGTCACGCCTGATGATGCTTCCCAACGTGGGAGGCGAAAAGTCGCGAGCGAGAGACGGAGATCGCTCAGTGATACGGCTATCTCGAAAGAACAGCTCTGAAGAGCAACCATAGACACAATTATTCCCGAGCAGCGATTTCACTACCAAGGGCTGTCGGCGAGATTCTAATTTAAACCAGCATGCTAATTAATCGATACATTTTCTGGAGCACACTTAATATCGTATAATAACTCCGAATATAAACAATCGATCGTATGTCACATGCAGCACAGCCGTCTCGGATAATTTATGTCAGGAATGGGGCACGGGGCGGCGGCGGCGGCGGATGAATGCTGAGCGGTGCGTGTCGCGCGCCCTCGCGACAGCCGCCCGTTTGATGGCGAGCGCCGAATAAGCGAACCGAGCACAAGGTGACGATCTCTCCCTCGGCGGAGAGCGAGCGGCACGCGGGACCAGCGCCGGGAGACGCAGACAAACGGCCCGCTCTGATAGCTCAGAGATCATTGTTAATCTACAGCTCACATCCATCACAGCCGTGGCAGGCCTCCCACTTGGTAAAGTTCTGCAAGCGAGCTAGTCTCCCCGTCCAAGAGTCTTCAAAAGTGTAAAAAAAAAAGCCTTACATAACCCGAGCGCTCGCTTGGCCCGTCATACTGCCGCAATTTCGCCAGATGGAACATTTTATGATTTTGCCTGGATTTATTCGGGGTTGTTGTTGCGCTCCTTAAAGCGTCCGGATCGCTTGAGCCCTGCCAGATTGCCTGAACGCAGGGGGCCTCGCTGCTTTAGTGGCACTAATAGGCCTGAGTAATTACAATTATGTGCACGGGCCTTGGCAAGCGAACCCACACTTGTTCTCGGAGAGAAGAAGACGATTTTTAAAGAATCTCAGCTCATCTCTCTCGCCTCTCTGGGATGACATCAAAATAACAGCAAGTGACATATGCACTCCTCTCTCAAAATGTTTCGCATGGAGCCATTGAACAGCGTATCTGTTGCCATCCATAGTGCCGCAACCCACAGTCAATTCATTGTAAAGTCAAATGAACGGCAGTCGCAATGTGTCTTTGTTTTCATATTTCAAACATTTTTGCTTGTGTTTTGTTTTTCATCCAGTGAGTCGTACGGTATTACAAATGCGCAACGTTGACGTGACTCTGCTGATGCTTTGTCGGTGGTGTGCTCCAGGGGCCCTGTGCTAAGGGCATGTTTCATTTCACAGAGGTTGCCCTTGTTAAATAAATTCAATTAAACAAATACTGAAGAGAGGATTCGAAGTGCCAACATCAGCACTGATCGTTGCACGCGCCACCTGTTAACTTGCAAACGGTGTGATAAATAATCTCGCGCACAATTACACGAGCCGGCGAACACACTGGCAGCACGCGGGGCGGCTGTATGCCGGGCGCACACGCGGCTCGCGCGCAGCCAAACACCATCGCGATCTTCACGTCGCCGCCGCCGTTCACCTCCGGGTCATTGACTGTATCTGCACTGTGAGCAGATTGTAACACTTTGGGCAAATGACGAGAGAAGCTCATCGGGTGAAAGGCGCTATATAAATGCTATTATTATTATTATCAGACAGAAAAGTGAGTGCAGTCTGGGCACAAATAAAAGTTGATATTTACGCACAGAGGGGCGGCGCGCTGAGTGAGTAGCGCTGCCGCCTCACAGCAAGAAGCCCTCGGGTTCGAATCCCGGCTCGGGGACCTTTCTGTGTGGATCGATGAGCAGATATACAATGTGAGCTGGCGCCCACAGGAGTGGGGATCCCAGGGAGCACGGCGCGCGCCACATCGCCGTGCACCCCACGTGTCTCGCGCGGCCATACTGATCCCACGTGCCGAGACGTACATCCAACATTCACCTGCAAAATACAGGTGCATTATTGATGTTGCCTGATGTGTTCTAAAATTGCCTCAGGTTTCAGGCTGTAGCCTTATGAGCAAATCACTTTAAATGCACCCAATCTTCTAAAATCGAAAAAAGCGTATCTGAACCTGGAGAGTAAGTTGAATTGGACATTGAGAGAGACCAGGCGATGCAGGCCGGGGTTGCAAGATAGCAACGACGGTGGCAGTGCAGCAACGGACTCTTGATTCCATGAGTGCGGCGCTTTGATAGAACACTCTCGCGCTCATGTGGTGAAGTTTCTACCACGTGGTGAAGTCTCCACCACAAGTTTCTAGCGCGAGTTTTTACCAGGCCCTCCGGTCTCCTCGCACACGAAGCAAAATTCTCTGGTGAATGCGCTTTGATAAAAAAAAAACATCCCCTGTGCGGCCAGAGCTGTGCTCAATAAGAGTCGTAATACTCTGCGAGGCCTGGCTGGGTAAACATGCGAAATCATAATAATTATCACCATTACCGATCAATCGTTGTTGTGGTTACCGTCGCTTATAAATGAAGGCAGGTCCACAGCCCAGGGAGATTGCCGTGCGTCGCGCCCGGAACGATTGTAACAACCCTAATCAAACACCGCCGCCGTTTTCCTCGCTCCGTGCAAGCTTATTAATTAGCAGGCTAATTCACGACGTCCTAAGCAGTCTGCCGGACAAATCTTGGATTAGGCGAGCAATTACGCATTTTTTAAATGCCGTCTTGAAATGCACAATGACTTTAAATAGGATTTAGTGACTCGTTCTAGGCATTCCACCTTCGATTTTTGTATCTCCCTCGTATGAATCAACATTTGTCAGCCTCATACACTCCGAGCTAATGAAATCTCCAAGCAAATAGCAATCGAGAAAATTGACCGTTTGCCGCTCGTTGAATTGCAACATCCAAATTCACATTACCTCCCCCTCTCGGTAAGGGGGGGGGTGGGCAGCACCGCCCGGCTGATTGATCCGAAAAGCCTCAGAGGAAACTATGTAAATCTCCGTGCCGGCAAGCTGTTTATTTCTGAGTGGCAGCACGATTAATTTGCAAGAACAATGTGGCCGCGCAGCTATGCTCTGATTTGATAATGACAAAGTGTGCTGTGATAATGAAGAAGAACTTTTAATAATGCCCTGGAGCCAGCAAGCACAGCAGAGGGCGATAAACCAGCACAACGAAGCAAAGCTAATCACCGAGGCATTATAATTGATGAATGCGACGATGGCAATAAGGAGGTGCAGGGAGGGGGGCGTTCGGAACACACCATACGTCCTCCACACCCTCCAACTGGCCAAGCTTGCGATTCCCACATTCTATTTTTCACCCGTGCAAAACATTATCGGCTAATGAATGCCAAGCTAAACAACGGCCACCACGGTGGCAGCAGCAGCAGCCACAGGTGTGTTGCCGACGGCGTGGCGGCGTGTAAGTCGGTGTGAGAAGCGCGTCGGTGGCCTGTCCGGACAACACACCCACACACGCCGGCCGCACCGCGGCTCCCCCCGCATCGCTTGGCTGCGACAAGCGCGCTCGGCGCCCGAAGCGTCCAACGCGGCGAGGTAACGGAACACACGGAGTCCGTCGCCAGACGCGGCCAGGCGTGCTGCCGAGCCCGGTGCTGGCTCTGGTGACGGGCCTGGTGACGGGCCTGGTGACGTGCGTGCTGACAGGCGGGCCGGCTCGCTGCCGGAGGCGCGCGCAGCGGCCCCGTCGACGCTCGCTGGAGGCCACCTGCAGCACACGGCTGGGGCCGCGCCGCCGCCCCGAGCTCAGCAGGTGCTGGGCACTCAGATTTACAGAGTCAGACAAACTTACGACCCACCCCCGACACGTTGGATAAATGGGTCCGTAAGAACCCAATGAAACATTGTTCATCAGAGCGTAATAAAGAGCTGTCCAGAGCAGGAATACCCACAGTTGTAATATTTGTGCCCACACAATTAGTCATTTGGGGCATGACAAGGGCTCTTTAAAAGACTTACAGTGCTGCTATTTTTTTTTCTCCCAAAAGGATTAATTGAACGTGCGCAGTGCGGTGCATAATCTATCGAAATGTTCACGTGGATCCCAGCGTCGTGGGACGGGACTCGCTCGGGGCGAGCCAGTCCCGTGGTGGGACGGGACTCGCTCCCGCATGCTAATGTCCGCTACGTAACGCGTGCCCTCGCCTCAGACGGAACGGGTAAGAAGTTCGCGGGAAAAAGACCTCTCGCTTAATGAATCTGGCACTGTGGCGATTTGCGCCGTGCATAAACGGCCCCTTTAATGAGGACGATGGAACGATGTCCCGGCGCTAACGAGTGGGTGCCCGTGTCCCAAGGCTGGAATATCATGGTTATTTGTTTTGTTAAATGTTTTGTTTTTGTTTGGTTAATTGGTTGTTTTTATATTTTTAGTTATTTTTGTCAATTCACGTGTTTGTTGTGTCGCAGAAATCCCGTAGAGAGCTTACAAGCGCACTGGGTATTTTTCTGCTGGAATAATAAACATCTATCTATTTACTGTCTGGAACTCCCTTCCCCCAGCCACCCGTGCCCGGCGAAAACCCACCCGCACAGGGGGAGAACATGCAAACTCCACACACAAAGGCACCCGAGCCGGGATTCGAACGCGGGTGCTTCTTACTGTGAGTCGGCAGCGCTACTCACCGCACCACCGTGGCGCCCTGAATCGTTTTCAATATAATTTAATTGATGTTTGATTATTCGTCAAGGGCCGGATACAGTGCATTGCCGGGCCGGACGTGGCCCGCGGGCCGCGTGTTGCGCGCCCTTGGTTTAAACGCTCCACTCGTCCACATTGCGCCGCACGGCCCTCCCCGGGATGCGCTCCCCTTCCTCCGCCCGCGCTTACCGGCACAGCGGCACGACCCGTGGCAGAGTCCGCTTATTCGGAAGGGGCGACGCGCCCTCAAATGTGCCGATCAGTCCCGCGAACACCTCCCGGCGCGCGGCTTTGCTCGCGGCTTTAACGCATTGCCCTCGGCGAGGCGTCGATAACTGCGTGCGGTGCGAGAACTCTCGTGCCTCAAACACGTGCGTCCGCGCCCGCCAGCAGCGACCGAGTGGCCCGCCGGCTGCCGTGAGGTTCTCGCGCTCATCCGCGTCTCGGAGCCTAATTGCGGCCCCAGATCAGAGCGGCGGGGTGTGAGCTCTCAACCACTGCCTTTGTTGCCTTGAAGTTCGAGGCTCTCTCCGCCGTCGGTGGAAGGATAAGACGCACCGGGACGTCGCGGCTTCCCGCCTGCCTTGTTACGGCTGAGCGGCGCCGGCTACTTGAGCCGAGAAATGCCACCCTTCACATTCCGCACCAGCCCTCGCCGCCGTGTGGGTTTTTTTTGTCGGGTGTTTAATTTTCGAACCGTCGAACTAGAAAGCATAATTTCCGGGCGGTTGCAAAACAAAAGCGTGAGCTGGTTTCGCACGGATGTTCGAATTGGCGTCGGAGGCGCGCGGCACTCCTGTGTGTCGGGACGAGGGGAGGCCTACGCCTAGAACGCAGATGCCAAGGGTGCAACAGCTGACGAATCTGGCATAAGGAAGGAAAGAATCCCGAGGTGTTTTGAAATCATTGTCCAAGATGACCTCTTGACCTTGTAGGGAGATTAATCGTTAAGGATAAACACCCCAAAGCAACATGTAGTAAGTGCGTCAAGAAACGTGTATTCATGGCAAGATGGCACCTGGTCGTGACAAGCCTGCACTTGTCCGCGGTACACGCACGGCCGTTAACATAAAAGGAATGGACGAGTAAAAAAATAAAAAAATACCGCCTTCCATTCCCACTTCCTAATTAGTATTTGTTGGGTTTTTTCTTCCATATTTAATTCCCCGCCGGCTCTCAGCAGCAAAGTCACAAGTCATTTTTACCTCATTGGATCGAAAGAATATCACTGTGGCTCACAACACGGCGATGTTTACACTGGCCGCGTGGATCACCTTACAACCTGGCGGCGGTGGTTACAGGCCGCGAGTTGGGTTAATCCTCCGACCCCGTGTGCGGACGAGCCGAGCAGAATGGAGAAGGCCCCGGGGGGTGCGGCGCTTTGGTCTCGTGAGATAAGCCTAATTTGCTCATTTCCAGACGCGGCTTCCTTCTCTCTGTGACCCACTGCGATAGACGCCGAGAGGGAGCAGCTAAACACTCCCAGTGCTTATAATCTGACCCAGATTCCTGCAACCTGGCTCGATTTCTTTTTCTTCCCCCCTCCTCCCAGCGCCACAATTCAGAACCAAAACACACGCACGCACACACAGACACGCGTGCGCCCGTGGACACAAATGGCAAATTGATGGCCGAGCAGCCGCATCGCAGTCTGTGCCCCGCCAGGTAATCTGCACGAGGCAGGGCTGTCAATCACCCGCCATGCCATCCGTGCCACCACTGCAATCTGGTCATTTTCAGCGATACTCCAGTCGGCGCCGATTACCCCCCTTCCCCGTCTCTACTCCCTTGCCGCCCTACTTCACCTTCTTTACTCGTTTTTTCGTAAAAGTTTTCCCACGTTTCGAAGCTCGCTGCCATGCCAGACGAAAGCAACAGCAAAAGAACGCGCGCCGCCGCGGATAATGGCCACAGTGTCTCGGCAAATGAATGGGACGGTGGAAATTGTCGCAAGGGACGGAACACGTGACCTGACTAGCGGGTCAACCGCCACTGTGCCGCCAATTCGTGGCTTTATTCAGCCACTGAACTGTTCGTAAAAAATTGTTTTCCAAAAAAACAGTCCATTGCAATAGAACGTGTAATCTGTGAGTGTTTAATGACAGATTATAGTTGTTTTTAAGTGGGGTTTGATTTGAAACGTCGACTGCGGCTGTGACGTGTGGCTGTGGATTTGAGAACGACAAGGGTTAAAACTGCAGCTCTCCACGTCGGTGTAACGAGGCCCGGTTGGTATTTTTAATCCAGAGCACTGCTATTCTTTTTTGAATTATCCCCGTTCACATGTTGCTCTCTGATAGCTTATTTGAATTTTTTTTTTTCAAAATAGAAAAAATATATAACAAAGCAATAAATATTTGTTTTCCATTACGCGGAACGTAATGAAAGCAAAACCATTTACAGAAATTGAGTTTGCTGCAAAAGTTTGTGCCTTAAAGCCTTGAGATTATTTTTCATGTTTGGCAGAAGAGGAAAAAAAGAGCTGTAAGGCTTATTAAACTATGCCCTCAAACAGACCCCAACAGAAAATAAACTAATAACAGCAGCAACTTTAACGACACAAATCCCGTGAACGCGGTTGTTGGCGACGTCGCCGTGGCCGCGGGCTTGCAACCGCATCGCGCGAGGACCAGCCGCCTGGCAACATGACTCCCCTCTCGGGGCGACATCACCCCCGTAAACCGCGCCACTCTACGGCCTTCTAAATCCTACTGGAAGTCACCGGCTCTCCCCGAGCGTTTCCCGGTTCCCCGCCGCCGGCGCCGCCGCTGCGTGACCCCCCCCCCGGTGTCGGAGGCCCCGTGCCGGCGCCCTGACGGCCGGATCGACTGTGAGCCGCGACGGAGCCACAAACACCGACTCGGATCAGACCGCCCACGTCTGTCCTCGTCGCCGGGGCGCCCCACTGGACAGGCAAGCTCACAACACGTTCCGAGATTTGCAACGCCCGCGGCTCCTACATTTTCCAAGCCGCAGGCAAATTAAGTTCAAATAAAAAAACAAACAAAACCGAATCGCGAGCGTGAACGACAGAGCCATTTCCCTTGTGTGACTGACTTTGTCATTTGTACAGGAACGCAACGTGGTTCTTCTTATTTATTTGCTGTCAGTTGAGGGCTGGGTACCACTGCGGCTGTGCAGGAACCGAGTGTGGTGGCACTGAGAGTTGCTGTGGGTGAGCCCTGCTTAGTTGATCCTTGTGGACTGGATTGCGACTCACTGCCAGTGGGTGGTAGGGTGGCGCCGTGAGTAGAGCTGTCGCCTCACAGCAAGAACAGTTTGAGTTCGATTCCCTGCTCGGGTACCTTTCTATAATAATAATAATAGCATGTATAGAGCGCCTTTCACCCGAGGGTCACAAAGCGCTGCACAGGGCTGCGGAGAGAACGGCAATTTGCGCAGTTTGCATGTTCTCCCCGTGTCCGCGTGGGTTGTCTTTTTATCTCTCGTCTTTGTTTCATTTAGACGTGTATGCTGGAAGCGTTGTTAGTGAGTATAACTGGTGAGGTAGTAAATTAGTGTCAATACTGATAATGATACTGTCTACACCGCAACTGCAATGATGCAAATTGTCATCGTTATCACAAGCTGTGTTTGATGACATCATGATAAACTGCCGTCGCCACATCAGACGTCATGTCAAGCTTGAAGTGGAAATGTCAACGGCAAGAAGTGTGCGCTTACATTTAACATTCAAACTGCCAAGCGATAGCACTCGACAATTACTCGCAGCCGAGATGCGTGACATAGAATACACCGCGTTTGTATTAAAAAAAAAAGTAAAAACCACCTTGAAGGTGGTACGCTCACTTCAAATTGCCGTCCCCCCCGTCGCGCTTTAATCGTGTAATAAAGGGGTGCACGTTCACCGTTACTCAAGCTACATCTAAAGCAATAATTACGCGTGACGCGCGCGCCGTCGCAATTCTGCTCTCAAAATATTTAGGCTGTGTCTTTACGCGGGAATGATTTTGCGCGGCAACGTTCCGTTAAAACTGACGGCAGGCGATTGACGTCGCGTGTGTCCGCTTGGCCATGGGCTGCCTGCGTGCCCCCCGCCCGCCCGCCGCCGTGACGCGAGTGTTCCCGCTCGCTCACACCCCGCACGCCGGGACCCCACGCGGACAACGCACGGAGCCCGTGTGGTGTGTCTGTCGCACGCCAACGTCGTTTTCGCTTTGGAAGCCCATCCATCCATCGTCAGAAGCCCCTTAATCTTGTACAGGGTCGCGGTGAGCAGGAGCCTGTCCCGGCAGACACAGGCCGCAAGGCACGGCTATAACCAGGATGGGTCGCCAGTCCATCACAGGACACCGGGCCAATTTAGTCAGCAGCCAATCAACCTACGCAGCAGCATGTGTTTGGATTGTGGGAGCAACCCGGAGTGCCCGGCGAAAACCCACGCGGACACGGGTAAGACATGCAAACTCCGCACAGAAAGGCACCCGAGGCTTTCGGCGTGGCCGCGTGTGTCATCGACATCAGCAGGAGCGGTGAGGAGGAGTGGGGAGGATGGAGGAAGAGTCGGGGGGAGGAGGCGGGAGGGGTATCGCGGAGGAGCAGTGGGGACCGTGTTTATCGCTCGCACCGCCACTTCCCATCACGCCGCGGCAACCCTAACAAGCGCTCGCTAACAGCAATCTCGCCGAGGTTTCATCTCAAAGTGGGATCTTTGCCTGAGCGTGTTGGGGCCGAAAGATGGAGCGAATGGGCGGGAGGCGGGCGAGCGTCGCTGTGTGGAAGGGAAGTCATCGGGGTCACGGACTGTGAGCGGATAATGAAATTCATTATGGCTAGTGGCCGCCACTCCTCACAGTGGCAGGGGCCCCGCGGCCCGTCACGCCGGCTCGGCGCGCGGGCCGGGCCCGCGCGCGGCCCGCACGCCGCGGCCCCGCTCGCGGCGCCTGGCCCGCTCTCCCTTGGCGCCGACTCGCCACGCCGATTCATCTTCACACGGGAATTTCCTCAGGACAGGTCTTTCGTGCGCCTCTATTGATTCAGGTGCTTATGCGTTTCATCCATTCTCAAATTCATTTCTTTCGCTACAATATTCACCGACTGTCTTGCCCGCTCTCATTGTGATCGATCGGTGTCGTTCTAATGCGAGGCCCGGGCACGTGGGCACGTGGGCCCGCGCTGCCACCCGGGGAGAGGCCGTCACGCGGGGGGGGGGGGTCCGCGGTCGCGACGACAGCGACCCCGCGACCTATCCCTCCTTCACAGCAGCAGCAGCAGCAGCACTCCTTCATGAACGCGTCATTCAACCATCGTGCTTGTTGTGTCAATGCAGGAATCCCATAAAGAGCCTGCAAGCTCGCTGGGTATTTTTCTGCTGTAATAATAAACATCTATCTGACTGTTTTGCAGTTCCCGAAACTAAATTAGTTCCCTGTAGCTTTAAGTGCAAAATTGACCGCGGGCGAGCGGCTGCGCGGATGATGGCCGGGCAAATCATCGAAGCGTAAAATGACAACAAACGTAATTTTCCACTTAGAACGATAGTCCAGTCATGTGCAGGGGTGGGATGGATTGTGGTGTCGCAGGACGGTGAGGGACGGCAATGTTAAGATGAGGCTTTTATCCAGCAGTGAACAGACCATGGCTGGAGTTTCCTTATTATTAATGATTGATACAAATATATTAATATTTACAAAAGATTGCGAAATGTACTGGACGGCACAGTGGCGCGGTGAGCAATGCTGCCGCCTCACGGCAAGATGCCCCGGGTTTGTCGGGATAGGCTCCGGCTCGCCGCGACCCCTGTACAGGATTAAGTGGTTTCTGGCAGTGGATGGACGGATGGACCTTTGCCTGTTTCTGGACAATATTCTGAACTCTAAAAGAATGAGACTCTGCTCTGTTTTATGATTGCAGGATTTTGAGCACAGCACAGTAGATGTTCACATATTTATTTGATTTTTAAATACAAATTCTGTATAAAATGTTTAATCTCTCTATGTGCGTATGGGCAATACATAACACAACGACTTTCATTAAAAGAAAAACGAAATTGGCAGAATGTACTATCCATATTCAACATTCCTCAGTGAAGGCATGAAATTGAATTTGCTATTAAAATAGCAAATAGAGCTTCGCTGCGGTCAAATCCGCTGCTGGGAAAGCAACGTGAGCTTTGGCATCGGCAATAAACATTGGAATCGAAGAGAGGAATGAGATGGAATGAGATGCGAGTTTAAACTGCAGTCAAGCTGGATGCAAATTATAGTGCCGATGATTCACCTTGGCAGCTTTAGGCGGCACGTGTACAGAGAGAGAGAGAGAGGAAAATATGAACGTGAGTAATCTGCATCAAAAGAAAGCGATGCAGCGCAATGAGCTTTGCAAGAAAAAATACGCAGTATTCCAAAGCACTGATCGTGAAGCCTATCGCACGCGGCCGCAGCCAATGATAGCAGCAGCTCGGCGAGACGTGAGCATGCAGAGCAGGGAAACAATGCCTTCAATGGCAGAGGGAAACATGCCGTTTAACATTCTGTGACCCTGTGTGTGTTGTGTAAATGACTTTGTCCATTTAGGTGGAAAGAAAACAGTTTCTAACAAAGACAAAGATCCCCGTATAGCCTTAACAAGTGCTGTTAGCGAGGACTATTCTACGCAGAATAGAATAGGTGTTAGCGAGCACCTATGAAGGTCGACACGTCACACAAGGCGGGGGGGTGTGGGGTGGCGAGCACCACATCCGGCCGCCTTTGTCTCCCTAGTGACAATGTTTACACACCGCACTAGGTTCTCATTTGAGACTATGGGGGTGGCCCAGGACCGGTTAAGATATTCAGCACACACAAGCACGCGCAATCATTTGAACATCAAGGAGGTACGTCTATTTGAACATTCAGAGCGACGACTATTCTACGCAGAGGGTCACGGAATTTTAAGATAAAATAAACAAACTCAAACCTAAAGCACTTCGTAGCAAGCAAACCCATCCAAGTGATAACACAGCACAGATCCTGGAAGTCCATGCACTATTTTCAACACATGTAGCAAAGACAAATAAATATATGATGCGGATTTTATAAAGCGTGTCCTCTATATTTTCAGAAAATAAAATAAGAAATTGTCACCGTCTCACGGAAGGTTTTTTTTTTGCGCGCAGTTCCACTTGACATACTGACGACAGTGATTACACTTCACGGTCACGCACAGCCGTCACTGATGCTCCTCTGATATTTACGCTTTTTGACATCTCTCATCTCTGAATATTTCATGTGAAACAAAAGTAAGCTCATCCTTCCAGCACATTCATTTTCAAAAAGCTGGCCTGCTTTAGCTGGAGAGAATAAAAACACAGAGTGAGCGAGAGAGAACAAGAATTGGGTTCCAACGGATTGCTTTTCAAGCGCATTATTTTCACCGATTATTATGTATTGCTCACACAGGTAATTGTGTGATTACGCTTTTATGCATGCGTCCGGTAATTCTGTCTCGTTATCGATCTCTGAAGAAGTGTAAAATTGCGTCAGCAAGCAACAACTACCCAATTAAATGTGTGGGCGGCGTGGATGTGAGCTCCATAGGTCCACCAAATTTGGCATTCATTTTTCCTGCCACAGTCCAAAGACACGCTGCTGCATAGATTAATTGGCCTGCGGACTAAATTGCCCCCGGTGGCCTGCGATGGACTGGCGTCCTATCCTCGGTATAGCCCTGCCTTGTGCCCCGTGTCTGTCGGGACAGGCTCCGGCTCACCGCGACCCTGTACATGGATTGATCGGTTTCTGACACTGGACGGTTGTTCCCCTCCTTCTCAAACCCTCCCCCAGCGCAGCCCCTCCCCGTCTCTCGGAGCGCTCACTAATGCCAATATCATTTGAATGCAGATGCCGTCACCCGGGAGAGGCAGGAGTAAACCAATGTTACGCTTCGGCCGCACGTATCACTCACACTTGCGAATGCGGCCCGCGATAATGAGCTCGCACGGAGCAGCTCGCGCGAGCTCCGAGCCGCCGGCGACGCGCCCACGGGGCCGCGGGGAGAGCGTGCGGGGCTGGCGGGGACCGCCACCCTCCCGTCGCGTCGCACCACGCCGGGCGCCACCCGACCGACTCCCTGCTGCTGCTGCCTTCGTGACGCGGCCCGGCCGCAAGGCGAGGCCCCGCGGCCGCTGTGCCCGCCTCGGGTCGTGGCCACGCAGCGCCCGACCGACCGCCACCCATCCATCCATTGTCAGAAACCGCTTAATCCTAAACAGGGTCGCGGTGAGCCAGAGCCTATCCCGGAAGACACAGGGAGCAAGGCAGGGCTATGCCCATTATGGGACGCCGGTCCATCACAGGGCAACCGGGGGCAATTAAGCTATGCAGCAGCATGTCCTTGGACTGTCGGAGAGAACCGGAGTGCCCGGCGAAAACCCACGCGGACACGGACAGAACATGCAAACCCCACACAGAAAGGCCATGTCGAGTGGAGGCGGGTTTACGACACTTATTTTTACCTGACATAAACTCATTAAACAAGCTATACTATGGATCACATTTGTCACGAAAGCCTTCGTGTTAAAACTTACAATGTGTATGTTTAACATCCTAGTTTGCATGTGTTGCACAAAGCTTCCCGTTTAAGATAAACATGATATCAACACACAGAGAGAGGTAATAGTGCTCCAACACATTGCTTTTTTAGCCAATTATTGCCGCAGATTACATTTGATTATTCACACGAGTAATTGTCTGTTGCCACTTTTATGTATGCATCCACTAATTGTATCTCATTATCGATCTCTCAAGATGCGTAAGAATGTGTCTGCAAACAACAGCTACATAATTAAACGTTTGGGAAACACGAATGTGATTTCCATCGGTCAACCCCCCCCCCCTCTAGCGGACCCTCCCTCCCTCCACGCCCAGTAATAATCATCCAGCCATTGTCATAAACCGCTTAATCCTGTAAAGGGTCGCCTATACCGACAGACACAGGGCGCAAGGCACGGCTATACCTAGGATGGGACGCCAGTCCATCACAGGGCACCGGAGACAATTTAGTCAGCAGGTCAATTAACCTGTGGGAGGAAACCGGAGTGCCCGGCGAAAGCCACGCGGGCATGGGGAGAACATGCAAAACTCCACACAGAAAGGCGGCACCCAAGCCGGGATTCGAACCCGGGCTCTTCTTGCTGTGAGGCGGCAGCGCTACTCGCCGCGCCACGGTGCCGCCCAATAACACCACCTATCAAATGCAATTATAACACCACGCCTCAGTGTCGCGGTCATTTATCAAATACTGTGCGAGTTATAACATCGCATTGTCATTATTATCGTTAACAAACAAAACAGCCAAAATAAGCCACAGCTTTTTCAGAGGGCTGTTAATGTAAAGAGATGCTCTCTCTAGCACACAGTATCGGTCAATCTGTAATTAGAACGAAATGATGTAAACTCAGTATAGATTAACCGGGTCCATTTATTGGCCTCTGCCACTCGGGGGGGGGAGGTGGGGAACACAAGTGGGATTTGAATTAACAACCTGACCGCAGTGGCCTGACAGTAATGAAAGCGCCGCCTTTTCTCTACCCGTGAAAAACAGACGCAAATAATCAGAAACAATGCCACAACAACCCACGCCAATGATAGGCGCAGTAAGGTACCTTCGTGAAACGAGCGCTCGCAAGAAAGCCGACACGACGCGTTCCGTCTCGAGGCGACGATTAAACTCGTGCCGGGATTTAAACCCGGGATTTCTTGCTGTGAGGCGGCAGCACGACCCACCGCGCCACCGTGCTGCCCTTCTGGTTTGATAGTGCCCGTACATTGCTGCTGGATTGTTAGACGCTTTGTGAACCCTTTGCCCTAAACAGCGCTAAATAAACGCAGCGCTCTTGCCATATTGGTGATTTATCGATTGACTGAACGGGAAACAAAACATTAAAGATTGCATTTGGCCGTGTGAGACCCCTTGTGCTAATAACCAAGACGGGGTGACGTGTAAACAGAATGCTACCCACGTGACCCACTGGCCACAACAACAACCGTCGTTCGCCACTAAGTGGCGGTGACGTCACCACGGCGCCTGTGCCACGCCAGGTGCACCTTGAGGCCACGCAGTGTCGAAGGTTCGCTGAGAGGAGTTCACAATAGACGTCGAACAGTTACGATACCTCATCCTCATTATCAGCCATGGTCAATCCGCTGCTGGATGAAGGGTTCCCCAAACTGCCACCATCTTTCACAATCCTGCCACGCAACAATGCACGTGAGCCGCTCCCATTGCTCCATCTCCATGCGCACAGCCGGGAGGTGACACAAACACTGATTTACGCCGCGTGCGAGGTCATTCCCGGGTTCGAATCCCTGCTCAGGGGCCTTTCTGTGTGGAGTTTGCATGTTCTCCCCCTGTCCACGTGGGTTTTTGCCAGGCACTCCGGTTTCCTCCCACAGTCCAAATACATGCTGTTGCATAGTTTAATTGGCCTGCGGACTAAATTGCCCCCAGTGCCCAGTGATGGCATGGCGTCCCATCCTAGGTATAGCCCTGCCTTTCGCCCTGTGTCTGCCGGGATAGGCTCGGCTCACCGCGACCCTGTACAGGATTAAGCGGTTTCTGACAATGCATGGATGGATGGAATATTGTTTTATGATCATAGTTATCAAGTCGAAAATGCATTTTCCAGTTCGGTGGTGAAGCTTGCCACTTAACTGACTTTGCCCCTTGTGGGAATGAGTTGCAGTGGCTCTCACTCAGGCGCTGACAAATTCATTACCGCGCTTTGCTTTTGGTGCCATCTTTGCTTAAGGATGAGACGCGTTCACCGCAAACTGCAGCGCATAATTTTCAGCGAAAGAGGAGGTTTCCCGATCACTTCATTACCACCGCCGCCGCCGCCGCCACCGCGCTGCAATTTCCGCAGGTCACACCGCCTTTCATTAACTTCGTTTGAACATCTGTGAGGCGGATCAATCTCTTTAATTTGACTCAACTTAACCCGCGCTATTTCGGAAGGCGCGTGTTCGCGTAATTACCACCCGATCTGTCGGTTTCACTATTTGTACTTCGTTAAAACAGGGACGAGCGAGGGCTCCTGCTTGGCGGTGGTGCCCGTGCTGGCCTCTAATCCGGCACCGTGCAGGCGAGCGTTGGTGGATCGCGAGCATGTTGACGGTTGCTCGTCAGAGTTGTGCTTTCGGGATAGCCGTGTCGAGCGACCTCCTGCTCTCCCTCGCTTCCAATGCGATCCCCTCGCGTGTGTGTTGCGATTTCTCCATCTTCTACGGTTTGGTCTCACTTGCCAGACGCTCGCTAATGGCACCGATCAAACATTCAAATTCTACAACCTGGTACAAGAAAAAGGCCGTGAGACAGTGCGGGATTTTACAGTATGTGCTCACGGCGACCCTGTACTGGATTAAGCGGTTTCTTAAAATGGATGGATGGATAGAAGGTTACGTGGAAATTAACAATTATAATTCAGGTCACACGTTTATAGTAGTGTTGAGGCCACAGCAGCCAGACTCGATGTAATGCAAGATTTCTGTGTATGGCATTCGGGTCACGATGGACTTATCGCAGGGGCCGAAGCTTCTGCTGCACAACCCCGACCATCATTGAACGGTCGTATTAATAGAAGGGCTCTAAATAGATTAGCAGCGATGGCTCCTCCTGACGATGCGAGCAGAGCGAGACGCGAGTGCCCGGGGCTCGATTTTGTCCCAAACGATCTCCGAGAGAGAGCAGGAATTAGCATCGACGATGTCCAGCCTTGGCTGGAGATGAGATATCTTATTGGAATTATATCGGTGCCACATAAATGGAGTTTGTGCACTAAAGACGCTGTGGAGACAGAGTGAGCCTAGAAATGCTGTTTATACGCTGCCGAATAATGAACAAATAATGAACGAACACAGAGATGGATGGATGGTGCAACACATACAAGACATAACTGTATCATTATCGTCGTCAGACCTTTATATAAAACAGATGAGAGCCTCGAGGGATTCTTGGGTTGCACAGGAGTATACCACACACGTCAACATATGTGCAATAATTAGCAACAATTAGCAATATTCAACAATCAACACAAGATCAATACATCAATAGTTAATCAGGGTCAGAGCCGGTGATTCCACGAAGCTCCTCGCGAGCGACGCTGCCCCACGTCCCCACCCCGCACACCCCCCACACACCCCACACGCACCCACACACCCCCCATACACTCACCACCAGATCCCGCATCTGCTGCACAGACCTCCGAGGTCTGCCCGAACGCTCCCCACTGTCTGGCCTCAGGCTTACAGGCTTATATTGACTCACAGAGACCCATAGACTCACACAGAGAGACCCACAGACTCACAGAGACCCATAGACTCACACAGAGAGACCCACAGACTCACAGAGACCCATGGACTCACACAGAGAGACCCATGGACTCACTGACACAGAGAGGCAGAGTTGTGCCCTGAGAGTGTTGGCAGCATCCAGGCCGAGTCTCCACCGCGGTGGCGGGACTCGCTCCCCACACGCGCGTGCCCACCCAGCACAACCGCTGGACCTCAATCATCTCTCTAACGCCTCCCTGCCGTGTACTCTTCAGAAATTACACATCGCGTATCCTGCCTTGCCACAAAATATCCTAGTTCCTATTTTGTCCGGCTGCAGCACGCGGGTTAGTGCTGTAACCCTGGCGACTCGCGCTAAGCCTCCGGCCACGGGTAACGTCAGCGGCACGCTGTCTCTGAACCGCTCCCGTACATCGCGTTCCCTGGCGACGCGCTGCCAAAACCGCGAGCCACCATCTAAAGCGGGCGATATCCCGCCGGGTTAGAGAGCAGTTCTGTGGAGAAGAATCGTAACAAATTTGCGGAGCCGCACATAAAACCTCCGTCCGCACTGATGAGGTCGCTTCCTTACGGCGGTGAGCCGACGCCGCGACGAGAAGGACCGATTGAACGGGATGCAGCGGTGATCAAATACCGGAGCTCCTCGGATCCTGACCTTACATATCAAACGCGAGAAGAAGGAGGACAGGGGTGAGCGCGACGGCACGGGCGAGACGGAGGCGCGTCTCGACGCTGCGACGCGTGAAGCGCGACGGCAGCGAGGCAATCGTAATCATTCTCCAGCGATTCACGCTGCGCGCAAAATGAGCTTCGGAATATTAAACCACGCGCAGCTTTCTAAGGAGCGACGGGGCACGTACGACGCAAAGTACGATTTAAAAATATACCCCACCGCTGCCGGCGTTTGAATCGCCTGCACGGGAGTTTCGATGTCGTGAGGCTCTTTTTGAGAAGTGCAAACAGGAAGGGAATTAAAATCACGGTGTTGTTTGTGGGGAAGGGTCCATTTGCATAATGGATGGAGCGGCAACCGCAGAAAAAGAGTTACTGATGGATGCGGTTGGCTCGGCTCCGACAGTTTGAAAAGAAATAGGTGACAAGCAAATGGCTAAGAACAATCACGGGAGCGCGATGCACACCGCGCCGCGTAATGAGAATCCGGCCGTTGAGTTACAGTGCGGATTTAGGGTTTAATTTTTTTCCCCCCAGTTATTGATTAGGGCTAGTCATTGAATCTGTGGAGTGGGATTTATGGAGATTATTCAAGGCCCCTTTTAATGTCGTAATGCAAAGTGCGCGAGGTGCGAGCGGCGCCGACGAGAGGAGCGAGGCGCGACTTCAAAGCGGCGCTCGCGGCCGCCGGGCAGCCCGGCCGCCGACGGGAACGCGGCTTCACGCGATCGTGATTACATTTGATATCTCCGCGGGGCTGGAGGCAATCCGCTGGCATTAAAACCCCGCGCGCCGGCAAAGCAGATTGCGAGGCTGCATTGAGGCGGAGATAGACGCGCGATATGGCAGAGAGGCCCCGCCACAACCTGAGAACATCACAACTTGAAGGCTCTGTACCTCACCCTCTCTTGCAGCGGTTATGAATATGCCGAGGAAATGCAAATGCGGTGAATTCTGAAAACCATCACGAACATTGCCCCTCTTACAGCGCCGCCTGCCAGCCCCGCGCGTTGCCAATAACCAGCCGTCGCGAACATAAAACACGCCATTCCGTACGTGTCAAGGCTCGGAGCATGCGCTCCTCAACCTCGACACCCACCCTGACGAGACCCGTGGCAGCGGACACGTTTAATCCCTGCCAGATGTCGTAAACAAAGAACACAGCGGATAATGTAAACAATATACAAGGTTTTACGTTTCCTGTCGATGAGACAAGTTTTAAGAGCTTAAAAACACCGAATGGTGGTGTAGCGGTCAGCGCGCCGCACTGCGAGCCCCGGCGACCCGAGTCCGATTCCCGCTCACGACACAAACCATCCATACATTTTCTAAACCGCTTGACCTGCTGAGGGTGGCGGCGAGTGGACCAGACATCCCTTTCCTCAGCAACAAATTCCAGCTCTTCCTGGGGTACTCCCAGGCGTTCCCAGGCCAGCCGAAGGATATAATCCCTCCAGCGTGCCCTGGGTCGGCCTCTAGGTCTCCGCCCAGTGGGCCGTGCCTGGTTGACTTCCCGGGGGAGCCTAATCGAAACCAGTGACGATTATTTGAACCGGTCCTTGATCTCCTTCTTGGTCGACCCATCCTCAAATGAGTACCTAGTGCGATGTCTAAACAACATCACTACGGAGAGAAAGGCGGCCAGGCGTGGTGCTGGCCACCCACCCCCTCGCGTGCCGTGGTGGCCTTCAAAAGTGCTCACTAACAGCACTTGACCCTCCAGTCTGTTGAGGCTATATGGGGGATCTTTATTTCGTCTCATCACAGGGCCATGAAGGAGACGTTGACAGCTTGAAAAGCCTTCATATAGCAGTGGATAGCTCATGGCTGCCAATGATGATGATTCTGTACTGATGTAGGTTTTCACGGCTCGATCTACGAGAATGGTTCTCCCTAGCTGTTATTGCGGGGTAGCCGTGTCGAGTGTTCCTTCTCTCTCCTTCGCGACGTTTGACGTCCCACGTTGGAGGCATCATCAGGTATTATTGTGCGGTCACTGGTGACTGAGATCGTCGACTCCTTGACCCCGAGAACCCGGTTGAACCCCCGGTGGCTGTCCGCATTCACACCGCTGGGTGTCAGCGGAGTGAGCTGAGCTGACTCAGCGCTCTGACCCCGCCGTCTCAGCGGTGCTCACTCGGTGCTCTCACCTCTGACCTCTGCGCCGGCCGGGACACCTCCGGTCTTGCTGGATTCTTAAAACAGGACAAGATCGTTTTTCACGAGGTAGAGAAATGCCCAAACGGCGTCTCTGATTCATGACCGTGTTACGCTCCTATGTTAACAATCGCGTTACATTGCAAACCGCTGCTTAAAATGTATTAAATCGTATAACATATTTCAATTATACGTGCTTGTATGGCATTACTGCAGAACAAGATATCCGGTTTCACCGTGGAATCACGCCACAATATTATCCATACATCATGTACGCACACACGGATATTTTATTACGGCTCTAATTTAATATCGGGGTTTTTTTTCAGAAACGGCTTCTTAGAATTCAAGCGGGCATATTAAACTATTCCGCTGAATAAAACACTGCATTCATTTGCCCAATTGATTTCTCGTGTTTTGTCTAGTAGATAGTCGTGGCAGTGTGTGCGTGTGCCTGCGAGCCCGTGCGCCTGTCTCTGTGAAGCCTGTTGTGGGGAGCGGTGGCTCAGTGGTTAGCGCGCTGGGCGACAAATCTGGCGACCCGAGTTCGAATCCCGCTCACGGACAACACCAGTGACGATTTTCTGAGCCGGTCCTGGGCCTCCCTTAGGTCGACTCAGCCTCGCATGAGTACCTAGTGCGGTGTGTAAACATTGCCACTAGGGAGACAAAGGCGGCCGGGCGTGGTGTTTACCACCCACCCCCTCGTGTGCCGTGTCGGCCTTCATAGGTGCTACTCGCTAACTGCACTTGACCCTCCTGTCTGTCAAGGCTATATACGGGGATCTTTGTCTTGTCTTTGTGGCTCAGTTTGCAGCCAGTCAGACTTCCCCACAAAGTTGTATCAAGGTAGAAGCGTTCACGTCGCGATCCCTGTCAGGTAATACTTGGTATTGCCTGCGAATTCTACCAAACACTTCGAAGCCAAGCTGAAAGACAACGATGTCCAGAAGCTGCCCATCGTGCTTTGAAGAATCGCAAAGAAGAAGAAGACCCAGAGAGGGGTGATGTGTTGAGATATCTACCGCTCATGGATTTAAACTCGCAACTTCCAACCGCTGACCGCACACTGTCCATCGATCCGACAGGCGGCTAGGACCGTCACAACGTGTCCACACAACAGTAAACATGGATTTCCATGCTCACAGATACACGCACGGAATCCTGCGTGCCAGGATACATTATTTACAGCTCATGCAGACGATACGCTCCAGTAACCTGTAGGCTAATGCGGCACACACAAACCACATTTCGACAACAAGAAAATCATATTCTTGAATCAAAAGCATCGGCGGGAACCATGCTCAATCCACTGCAGGATGAAGGCCTCACCAAGCAGTCACCCACCCTCATGATGCCGCGATATATCAATCCATCTCGCGCCTGCAAATGAGGGCGTCACCCAGGATGGGACGCCAGGGCACCGCGGGCCATTTAGTCCGCAAGCCAATTAACCTATGCAGGCATGTCTTTGGACTGTGGGAGGAAACCGGAGTGCCCGACGAAAACCCACGCGGACAGGGGAAGAACATGCAAACTCTACACTGATAGGCCCCCGAGCCAGGATTCGAACCCGGGCCCTTCTCGCTGTGAGGCGGCAGCGCTACTCACCGCGCCACCCCTTATCTGTTTCCCACCTCCCATATACGTTCTTCTTCGGGGAGCTAAACGGGAAACGAACTTGACTCATACGTGTACAAGCTCGAGTGCAGAGCGAGCGCACAGCCATTACGCGGTTAAGATCAACACATCGGCACACTGGAGCCGAAACGCTCAACAGCATTTTTGTTTACGGTGAAAACAGTGGTGCAGGTCGTGCCAGCTGTAGGTTATCAGTCGCAACAGGTGGCGTTCTCCGTAAACGAGCATTCTCCCGCCTATTTAACGGCTGTTAGTGCAACGAAACCCAACGATTGCACACCATCTGTGGCCAATTACTCTTAATGTTTAAACACAAAAATCTGAAATCATTCCTTCCGCATTCGAATACCGCGTTAAAAACATTTGCGATATTAAGCCGTTCTGATTAAATGCGCCACAATTTAACGGTAGGCAGCTCCGCCTCAATATTCGCCACTCAAGACGCATCATCATTCAAGCTGTCGGTAAATAAATAAACAAGCGAGCGACGCCAGCCGCCTCGAAATGGAAATACGTTACATTAAGACACACAAGTCGTAAATAAATGAGCGCGCAAATAAATAACGGAGCGCGTGAGCGCCGTGACAGTAACACGGAACACGTCGGGCTGATGAATGTTTGGGGGAAGGAATCGGTGTTAATTTCGTCGCTTCGCAGAGAGGGTAGAGAGGCTGCCTGCCAGCTCTCTCTCCGCTCTGTCCCCTCGCTCTCCTTATTGCCGCTAAGTGCCGGCAAACGGCGCCCACCACCAAACACTCACTCCTCCCCAACACAACAACCACTCACCTCATTCAATTTCCTTGCCGAGCAATAAAACCATTATTACACGCAAACAAATGAAATCAGACAAACCAGTGGCACACTACTTTACACGCACGGTTTATGACCGTTGAAACGTGAGTTTGAATGGATGTTTGTTTTGCATAGCAGTTGGGATACCGTGATAATAGCAACCCCCATCCATAAATAGTGAGCATGTAACGAAGCGTACATTCCTCGATGGTTGCTGACAGCCGAGGCTGCTCCGTCTGTTTGCTGCGTGTCTGTGCGCTGTTCGCGCTGTGGGTCCGCGCGGACCACAGGAGCCACTTCAAGCGCCAACATTCGCCGCGACGGTAGAATAAAATGCGTTAAAATTCTTGAATCAATTCGTGAATCTGAATCGCAAAGATTTCTCCAATCGCCCCGGAAAGTGAACCGTTCCACCTCTAATATAACGCGACGGAAATACGACGAAGATGATGCCTCTGGAAATCATCATCATCATTGTCAGAAAAGCTTAATCCTGTACAGGGTCGCGGTGGGCCGGAGCCTATCCCGGCAGATACAGGGCGCAAGGCAGGGCTATATCCAGGATGGGACGCCAGTCCATCACAGGGCGCTGGGGGAAATTTAGTCCGCAGGCAAATTAACCTATGCAGCAGCATGTCTTTAGACTGTGGGAGGAAACCGGAGTGCCCGGCGAAAACCCACGCAGATACGGGGAGCACATGCAAACTCCACACAGAAATGTACCCGAGGCGGGATACGCACCCGGACCCTTCTTACTTTGAGGTGGCAGCGCTAGTCACCGTGCCGCCTTCTTGACAAGACAAGAGGGCGGCTAGTCACCGTGCTGCCGTGCCGCCCTCTTGACAAGACATCATCGTGTTTGTCAGAGAAGTCAGTCTGGACTTCACAGCAGTGGAACCATTGCGGCCAATTAACTGCAACAAGCAATTACCAGGGTCTTCTAGCGAGTGGCAGCATAGTGGGTGTGACGAAACAGCACTTCAAATCGATGCTTGTGTTTGCATCACATACGAATCGTCGCATCATGCGAGAATCAATTATTTAGGAATCGCACGGGTGACGTAAACCCTACAGCCACCGGAGGTGCCACGGTGGGAGCAAATAAATACAAATGATATTGATCCAAAATGCAACCGTGATTCGTGACAATGCGTCACATCGCGAGAGGCGGCTGGGGGAAGTGGCGCGAATCGTTCGTTCTGGTGAATGTATAATGAAGCCCTGCATGCTCGTAGCAAGCAGCAGAACGTCCAGCAGCCTCTGCCAAATATGAAATAGGACAGGACGATGATGCAGTAGTGGCCCTGAAGCAAAACACGCAGGCAACAGCGCAACAGTCCTGGGGCGCGCGTGAAACGAACAAATAGTTGCAAAGTATTACAGAGGATTCGGTGGATTCTCTCCAAAATCTAAAAAAACCTATTTCGGCGAGACACCACGGAGAAAGTTTGCAACACGACGTTGAGATGCGGGCGGCACGGTGGCGTAGCGGTGAGTAGTGCTGCCGCCTCGCGGCAACAAGGTCCCGGGTTCGGATCCCGGCTCGGGAGCCTTTCTATGTATAGTCCTGCCTGGCGCCCTGTGTCTGCCGGGATAGGCTCCGGCTCACCGCAACCCGTTGAGACGCAGGCGACGAGCACACGAGGGCACCGGAACACGGGGCGCGCGAGTCGACGTGCGGGGGACGCTCTGCATGTCGCCTAACGCGGAGAGGTCTCCCGGCCGCCACCCTTCGTGTTGTGCACGCGTTACGTCGCAATATTTTCCCATTACTGTCAACTGATTAAAAACGTATTAATCGAGGAGGAAATGAACCGTGGCTTTAATCAACTTTGCCGGCAGCACATTAAAATATTGTCAACGCTCCATCCAATGTGGACGCAGACGTCCATCCTTCGACGTTCATAAAGAAAGAAATTGCTCCCAGGGTTTAACCTACTCCGTGGTGGTGACCTTTGCCGGGGTAGACGAGCAGAAATCCGATGTGTGCAAGGGCAGCGAACACTCGAAGACTCGCTCGCATCAGTTTTTGCAACAATGTTTTGGTTCAGGGCAGCACGGTGGCACGGTGAGTAGTGCTGCCGCCTCACAGCAACAAGCGCCTGGTTCGAATCCCAGCTCGGGTGCCTTTCTGCAAGGTGTGCGGAGGCCCACACCCGGCCATGGATTGGTAATTCGGCTGCACACGTGCGTGTCAAAGCTCAACACTGCAATCACGGCCAGGAGCGGGAGGGGGGGGCTGGCTGCTTAACCCGCAGGATGCCCGCGTGTGTGGTGGGTTGATTTAGAAGGCTTCACGTAAACGAAACTGAGCAGATGGCTGTTTCTCAACGCCGCCTCTCTGTATCTGCAGGGAGAGCGCAAACCGCGCAGCGAGAGGACTATGGATTTGCTCGAACGCCACCGCCGTCGCCGCACATACGAGGCCCGCTGGCCTCACAGCTGAGCTCCCATGGAAAATCCCACGGGAACGCCGCTGCCTCAAACAAGCTGTGTTCACCGTCTCAAGTCTCCTGGAACAAACCTTCGTGGCTCGAATAGGCGGGGAAATTGGGGAAATATAGCCGGGACATCTCACGCATTTTCAAACGTCAACACTGCTTTAGCTCTCGTAAGAATGGAATCACTGTAGAATAAGTGACCTCTAACTCTATAACTGAAGACAACATCAGAGCCTCTTTATTACTACGCCTCCGGGAGCCTCCAAAGAGGCCCAATTAGAATTCGTCTGATAAAAAAAAACATCTCGCGCTTTGATAGCATGTTACAAATCAAACACTGTGTTATTTCAGATTTGAATTATTAATAGCATAAGCACAGCAACTAAACATTCATTACTGATGAAGTAACTGTTTATTATATGTAAGAGGTTATAATTATTATTGTCATATTCTTATTATGAATATCTAGTCTGAAAATCCTCATAGAGTCCCAAGGCTCATGTTCAAGAGGGTGCTGCCATATGATGTGATGTTGTTGCTTCTGCTGTTGCGGTGTGCAATCACAATTGAGTAATTTGCAGTCATTTTGTTCCCATTGAGATGGTTTTTGCCATACCAGACACAATTTGTGTGTTTCTAGCCATGGGAGGAAACCAGAAAATCCCAAAGAACCATGCAGAACATGGGAAAAACCCATCAACACAACGCGGGAACGGACCTCTGTCGGAAATAAAAGCCAGGACCTTCTTGCTTTGAGGCAAAAGCGTTACGAACGTGCCATCCTGCTTCCCAAAAGTGCTTTAAAATAGTGGTTCTCCTATGTGTAATGTGATCCCTGCCATAAGATTGTGGCATTCCTACCGCTGGCTCAGAACACTTATAAGGCACCAAGATATTCACATTCGAGACAGGAGACACTGACTAATTATCGGAATCCTGGCCGTTTCAAAACCACAGTAGATGCCATTGTCAGTGACATTTAATAATGAGCATCTTTAGTGTGCAGCAGCAATGGCAACAGCTGAACTATTTCCAAACGCCCACACGGCACGCGGCGCTCGGCTCGCGGGCTCGCAGCGAGCTTCTCCGGGCACCCATCGCAGGCGAGCGGCACCACCCGAAAACGCCACGCAGAGGTCGACGGAAGGTCGCGCACGTGACCAGTGGTGCATCGTGCGTGAGTGGCGGGCACGTGAACGAGTTGGAGCGGAGGGTTCAGCCGGGCGATGATTCTCAAAGAGAGACGCGTGCAAGATGGATGCCACACAACAGCAACCAAGAGCGGGCACAACAGCAACCAAGAGCGAGTGAAGGGCTTCCTTTGAAAAACAGCATGGGCGGCTGGGTAGCGCGGTGCTAACATTTGCGCCTCGCAGAAAGAACGGTCTTGCCCGAGGCGGTTCTAATTCCCGCCTCGGCCGCCTTTTCTGTGTGGAGTTTATTATTATTATTATTGTTAGAATAAAAGTCCCACGTGTCGGAGCTCACTGAAAAGAAGTCCCCAGAGATGAGGTTAGACGGAGACGCCGCTAAGCCTTCACGGGCAAAAAGTTTATTTGCATGTAGCCGGTTGCTTGTGTTGCCAGACATATCTGCACATTAATGGACAAGGCCTCTTATGATAAAAAGGCCTGCTTGTTGATGCACTGTCAGATCTCCTTTTGGTTATACATTTTAATTGTATATACCAGCATGCCAGCTGCCCTATTAAATTTTATACCGGGAAGCTCGTTTTCTCGTAGTGACAGAGCTCTGCGCCGACCAGAGTTTGTTCTCACCAACAGCCTCGTAAAGGCTCTGGCATCGTCAGTGTGCATTTATCAACTCGTCACTTGCACGCGTTCAAACGCAAACGGAACGCGGTATGTTACGGAAAAAAACCATTTTTTTAAAAATAACAAATAAAAAAACGTGTTTTACTTTCACAATAGCTGATTTAAATTCCTCGGATGAATGGACGCAATTTTTTATATTTTGGAAAACAAATTTGTGAGCTTAATGAAAACCCCTTCCGATTGCTGTGCGTTGCAGCACCCCATTGCAGCTCCACCTTAATGACGTGGAAATAAAATGCAATTATCCAATTTTAAAATAAGCCATTATGTTAAACATTCAAACTATTTAATGTACCGTAATTGGACAAAACAGTTTGCACCTGCAATTATTGTTTGAATTCGTTTGATTAACGGTGGTAGTCACCCATCTGCTGAATCTGTTTTGAACCGATACAGAATCGAGGCGAATCGCGCGATGTGATGCTGTTGGTTTGTTGGCTGTTTGAGGGAGCAGAGAGGGCCCATTGGGAAAACAACGCTTGTGAGTTTGCGGGGAGCGGTAGTGTAGTGGTTCCACGGTCAACCCCAGTGACCCGAGTTCAATTCCTGCTCATGGCCAACACCAGCGACGAATATATACATCGGTTCTGTGCCTCCCCTATGTTGACTTTGCCTTGATTTATTACCTGATGCCGTGTGTAAACATCAGTATTAGGGAGAAAAATGTGGCAAGGCATGGTGTTGGCCACCCATCCCATCATGCGCCGTGCTGGCATTCATAAGTGATCACTACCAGCACTTGCCTCAAGGCTATATGGGTGAACTTTGTCTTTGCAAAATAATATAGTAACTATTTAGAACCGTCTATCAATCAACCGCTGGGTGTCACCTTGTCCCACACCGTGTCTGTCATGGAGGGCTGTTTGACCATACTTCACTACGCTGGTCAATGCAGGTTGGTGACAGAGGAACTGGGAGCACTAACGAGGATGTTGGGCCCGTTCCACGGCGCACTCCCGCGCCGTGGAACGGGCAACAGCTCACACCCGACAGGAGGAGTTAGCCGCGGCTGGGAATCGAACTCGGGTCGCCGGGGTCATCGTGCAGTGCGCTAACCCTTCCGGTCACCGTTCCAACCCCAAATCCCGTCACGCTTACAGCCAGCTTCTATCGGCATACACTGTCTCTGCAATGTCACAGACTATGTTGCTCACACACACACACACGAGTGGAGGAGTTCCGAAAAAGATTATCCGTTCAGAACGCAGGTGACTTTCCGCACCGCCATTCGATCTCCAGTTTGACAGCCGCCGGTTCATCCCCGATGCTGCGTGCGGCGAGCCTCCTCGCAGGGAGAGCCGCGCGCGTGATTAGCTTCAGCTCGCTTTGCTCTCATTACAATTCCCTGTTGCACCACTATTCTCTCGCACAAAGGGGCACTGGGAAATCACACGATCACTGTCATGTGTTTAATCTCTCGCCGTAATTCTGAGTCGCGAGCGGTTTTTAATATTCGGCGTGTGGGACGCGCCGAGCGGAGAGGGGACCGTGCCGCGGCCAGCAGACGCCACTGCCACGCCACAGCTCCACCCCTGACCCCTGCCCAAAGCGGCTTAGCGCCGAATGGAGGTCACGACTTATAGGAAATATAATAGTGATTTCAAGCTGTAACGCGCACAGCCTTCGACCGCTCCCGTGCGGAATGGAGCGGCGCACGGAGCACTGTGCCACCCACTGCACCCACCGCGTATCTTAATACTTTGAGCAAGTAAAAGAAGGTATAATGAACGCCGTTGGTCAATGTAAATGAAGGCACAGGCAGGGATTTTAGCCGGTTTCACACGGCTGCTAAAATCAGCGCCAATTTAAGCGACGGCTTATTGCGGCTAATATGCGAGCGATGTACATTACCGTCCTTTTTAATGCATGTTCCTTGTTAAGGCACGGCCGCGTCATCCTAATTGCAAGGGCACCTTTAAAGAAAGTGCCAGAGGGCGCACGTTCCCGATCCTGTAGGCCTGTAACTAGCATCGATTCTTGATCATCAATCAAGATCAATTCGTTCCTTGTGGTGTAAATACGCGCCCCGAATTGTGAGTGCCAGAACAGGTGTCTTTCAATTAGTATGTGCTACGTGCCGTGAGTTCACGTGACTCCCCTGCAGCCACTAGTGGCCGCTACCCTCATCGAAATGTGAAACACAACAATTGATCGCA
>JAZEWU010000004.1:16374565-16410286 GCA_036362915.1 Geotria australis
GGGATGTTTTCCGTGTGCGAGTGGCCGGGGCCAGAGTCTTAATGACATCTCGGAGGACCGAGGGCTTTGTGATGCCGCGCGGCGCCGCACCACGGCTCTAATGAATGACTAGGAAATGCGTGGAAACCGACCTCGCCGGGATTCGTGACACAATCCCTTAGCTGCGACGCCGCCTAAGTGTGGTCACATCACCCGAAATTCGCCCAATCTCATCAGCTGTAATAGGCTAAGCAGTGTTGGGCCCGGTTCGTTCCCGGATGGGTGACCCGCGGGGTGCAGCCAGGTGCTGTGGTCCATGGGGCTGTGAGGCACGTCGGTTGTCATCCTCTCGTATACAATCTCTCCTCGACTTACGACATGTGCGACTTCCGACGAAATCGAGTTACGACGGGGTCATCGGACCGTAACCCCGGCGTAAGTCGAGGAGAGACTGCACGCGCGGGTTGTCTTCAGCTGCAACCCGCGTCGTGTTCGGCAACAGTCCTGAGCGAACGTCCTAACGTGGGACCCTGCTGAATGAGAGCCTTCACCTTAAAGTGAGGCAGGCATTCGCGGGTAAACATTGGGCATCAATTATCCCCTTAATACCGTGGCATTCACGCCTCGTCACGCGGGCACGCTCCGTGACGCGTGTCGCGCGCGCGAGGCTGTGCCCATCGCGCGCTTCCAGCGTCGCTGCGAGGCTGCCCCGTCTCGGCTCTGCCCTCCGATGCCCTCAATCACCTCACACGCCACTCCGGCTCTGCTCCTACCTGAGAGTGACTGTACAAATACACTTGTGCCAGGAATCATACATCACCGAGTCATCGATTTCTCTATTCAGCGCAGCCCTTGGAGCAATGTGTTTCGCGCAATGTTTCCGGAATTCCAATCACTTAAGTGAATCAAATACGTAGCAACTTTAAGAAAGAAGAAATTCCAAGTGGATATTTTATTGAATGGGTTTTTTTTGAGACACCGTTCCGCTAGACGATGGGTGGGTGCGCGAACCCGCGCGTTCCCCGTTGAACGATTCCGAGTGAACCGCGCGGTGTGTGGGTGTCTGTGTTGTGTGTGGGGAGCGGCGGCTCAGCGGTTAGCGCGCTGGGTTCCAAACCCTGGCGACCCGAGTTCGAATCCCGCTCACGTCCCAACACCAGTGACGATTTCCTGAACCGGTTTTGGGCCTCCCCTAGATCGACTCAATCTCAAATGAGTACTTAGTGCGGTGTGTAAACATTGCTACTTGAGAGACAAAGGCGGCCGGGCGTGGTGCTGGTCACCCACCTCCTTGTGTGCCGTGTCGACCTTCATAGGTGTTCGCTAACAGCACTTGCCCCTACAGTCTGCTAAAGGCTACACGGGGGGGGTCTTTGTCTACCTCTTTGTACACTGTTAAAACAACTCCCGATGAATAGCGTTCGCACTGCAGCGAGGTGGATAAACGGCTCCGGAGCCACACCTATCACGGCTCGTCCGCAGAAGAACCAATTACACGCGCGCATTGTGTCCGGCGAGCCCGGCGCGCGGCACCAGCCACACGGAGGACTGATGCGCGCTATTATCTGCTTCCCATTACTGCTGGGAATCGTCTCGCCTCGCTCCAAACGCGAGCTTTCCGCGGCCGAGTGCCAGCGGACACCTTTTATTGCGGACTATCATCGGCAATTGACGCAGCGCTCTCCGTTGTGGTGCCGAGTGCAAATGAGACCCGGGACGATTCGCGGCGCGCAGGGATAGCCTCCGTTCTCCAGTTTGATCCGCGCTTGCGGAATACACAACCACAGGGTTTACGAGCTCAGAAAACACACCACATTTGTAGCGATTTTAACTAGGCTTTATGTCTCACAGATGGAAAAAAAAAAACCTCTTGTGACATTTTAAAAATATTTTATTTATTTTTATCAAAGGCCGCGTAATGACTCCCTCTTGAAACGATTCTCAGTTTTGACGTCCAGAGGCGCGCTCTTGTGAGAGAATTGTAGAGCCATCTTTGTCAACAAAGGGAGCAAAAACAGGCCGAACAAAGGCCCCATGTTGCAGCGTGGCGGTAACTCAACTCCCCTCCAGCAGACCCGTGCAGCAGCCCCCCCCCCAAAAAATTATTCATCGTATATTGCCATGTCACGTCGTGTTATTGCTCCCGTGTGTGCCTCGCATTGTACACTGTGTTTACAACTCTCTTATTTTGCCTTATTTGTGCCCAAGGAGCATAAAACCCTCTTCACTAGACTAAAACCAAAAATACGGAAAATAACATATACAGACGCGTGGAGTAATGCCGTGGCCGCTCCACAAGCCAGCTTCGTGTGTGGGCTGCATCGTGCGGCAAATCGTTATATTAAACAGGCTTTTCCGCGTCTCCGACTAAGATGACATGCAAATTATTGCAGGAATGGATATGGTTAGGGACATTTGCGCAAAAATGTAAAATAACAATTTACCCCGAGCCAGCTGAGAATACAACATTCCGACGAGAATTCCAATCCACTCAAATGTTGCCCTGCGGCGGCGGCGAAGGCACAAATCGCTGTGCTGAAAACCCCCGAGGAACAGATTTACAGGAGAGCGGCGCACGCCTCACTGTCCCAATCGCACGGGAAACTCTCACTCGGACCCAACACAGAAAAGTGTTTTGCCGAAACCTGCGACGTTATTGCGCGCCACAGTATGCCGTCATGTGCACCGTCCGGCGCGGTGAGCCATAGCCGCGCTAAACGTCCACACCTCCGGTCACCCTGGGCGTCCTTGGCCGCGCGAGTGGAAGAATCCGAGCCGGTGCGTCTGCGGACACTGCTATAGCGATAAGGTGCACACGCAGCCGGCACTGCATTGTGGACAAAGCAACGAAGGCGCGCAGCAGCAGCAGCTGGAGTTAAACCCGGGAAGCGATGTGAACCCATAAATCCATTCGTCGTCAGAAACCGTTAAATCCTGCACAGGATTGCGGTGAGCCAGACCCTATCCCGGCAGACACAGGGCTATACCCATGCTGCTACGCCAGTCCATCACAGGACACCGGGGACAATTTAGTCCGGCAGGCGAATTAACCTATGGACCGTGGGAGGAAACCGGAGTGCCCGGCGAAAACCCACGCGGACACGGGGGAGAACGGCTCATTTGACGCGAGACCGTGCAGTCTGCTTCCCGTCCCAGCGAATGTCCACGCGGGGTGTGCGGCGAGGCAGCCCCGCGACCGCCGCCATCGCCGCGCGACGCGTCCACCTGACGCGGCGACAGCGGCACGCTGGCAAAGTCACCCCCCCACCCGCCTCTCTTCCCGCACGTGAGAAATGTGAACACTGTTATTGTGTGGGGGTTGCCGGGGATTGGACAGCGGTAGGAGGAGGTGAGCTGGGATCGGGAATCATCATTCTTCCCAAATAGATGGGATTGAGCCCCGAGCGCCCGTGGGGAATTGGGAATGCGGAGGTGGCCTGACCTTGTGTGTTTTTGCTGCTGATGAGAAGCGCGGATGGGGCCGGCTCTCGTGCCGCATGCTGCCACAAGCTGCCGCCGACTCGCTGCTCGGCGGCCGTGCCGCATCGCCAGTGGATCCGCGGCTTTGCTTTAACTGCCAGCAAGGACGCTGATAATCTGCAGCATTAACATGAAGCAGATTCCTTGCCAGATGCGATATTTTTTATGAAAGTGATTTCACTCGATTGTATAATTATATAAACATGGTTTTTTTTTGCGTTGCCGGCAAAAACCTACGCGGACACGGGGAGAAGATGCAAACTCCACGCAGAAAGGCACCCGAGCCGGGATTCGAACCCGGGTAGTTTTTGCTGTGAGGCGGCAGTGCTACTCACCGCGCCACCCGGTCAAAAAACTAGTTAATGTAAAAATACAAACGAGGAGGGCTCGCATTGTTTTTGTTTAATTCAAGCAGTTTCAACTCGAGAGTAAAACCACCGGAATGTGAATTACTCTCACGCGTCAGCAGCAACGCAAGATAGGAAAGTCAAGAAATTAATTAAAACTCGTCCAAACTTGACTTTTGAAATGCCACGCTCACGACACTTACCATCGTGCCTCCGCGCGCATTCATGGCTTTTCACATTCACACTGCACCCTAGCGTCATCTGGGGACGTGCGTCACAAACTCTGGTGCCGGTATTAATATTAACGAGCCCTTATCAGAGCTGCATATTAAGGAGGATGACTTTATACTTCGTGTGGCGGAATGCGACGATGTTTTCAGATCCGAACCTACGATAAACCCGCGAGTTCTTGCAACGCGGCGTTCCATCTCCCTGCCCGCGGATTTGCGAAGACCAACGGCCGCACACGGTGCCGATATTTCACGGCGGAGGTTTCGTTGTCTTACAATCCAGACTAATTGGCTTTCCTGCTGCACGTGCTTCAATTGTAAGGATCAAACCCGCGTGGTGATCCGCAGGGGCTACGGCGAGCTGTGGGCTTATTTAACCGAGGCATTTTCTGCTCGGAGCGACGCGGAGGGAGCTGCGGGGGTGCGGGCGTGAGCGGTGACGGGGAGGAGGTTATTGAACTGTTTGCAAACGATCTCGCTTTTCATCAAATGGATCTGAAACAGCTCAGGCAAAAATCAAATAAGAGATAAGCTGCATATGCAACAGTGGAAAAAGCCAGTCACCTTCGTGTTCTTCACCAAGAAATACAATTACAACAGCCAGGTTTCTCGCCGATGGTGAAAATGCGCAAACACAATGTGCAGAAACCGGACGAGACAAATCGGGAGGCGCGCCGCTAATTGTCCTAAAGCAGCGCAAATTCATTCACACGACGCAAAATCAAAGCTTCTTGGAATACTGTAAACGGACCGGCAGCGGCGTTGCTTATTCCGCAGATTTTATTCACTTTGGCCACAATTAGCGCTTTTTTTACTCGGGACCCGCGTGAATAAAACCCCGCCATTTGGCCAATCGGCGAGCGAGCCGTTGCCGCCGGCAGCCCACGGTGGTCGCGAAATCTCTCCGCTCCCGCTCAGATTTACGATTTCATTTCCCGCGTCAGGCCCCGGTAACAACGCCGAGCACGCGCGGGCCCACGCTCGTAATTAGGAGTGAGGGCACGGGCGGCGGGGGTGGCTGGGCTGGCGGGGGGACAGAAACGGCCGTCTTTGTGGGGCGACGCGTGCGGACGCGGGGACACCGTGGGACATTTGCATTTGTCGGACGCCAGGGCGGTGCGATGGCGGCGGACGTTGCGGCCGCTCGCTCCTGCCACACGCTGCCGTTTTTACGCGGCCACGGCCACTTTTGTGCGAGGCGTGACATTTTTGAGCCTCGCGGAGAGTATGCAGATGGCTCCCGCTGTTCGCTCTCAAAATGGCCAATTGGGAGGGATGAGTGGAATTTTAATGGATTTCTGCTGAGCAGCTGAACATCAAGGGGCGCCTGGTGCCACATCAAACAATTACCGCTCCCGCAACGTCAAACGGACTCGCTTGACTTCCCAGCGACAAAAAGTAACCCGCATCTCACCCCGTGCTCCCGGAGAAAAAAAATCTTCTGATTAAAAACCTCACGTATAGGGAATGCAATTTAAAGATTTGTATCACGAGCAGAGTCATGATTGAATGTTGCGAAATGTCTAAGTAAATATGTTTTTACGACGTACGGAAAATCGCGACGCTTACGGATCGGTGATGCTGATGAATTGTCGACCTGGCGATTCATACCACACACGCGTGTGCCAAGCGAGGTCTGAACCGGTGCTGTGCCTCCCACCTCCGTGCCAACCTGCACAGAGCTGGTGACGTGTGGTGAAACAACTCCCGTGACTGACATGGCACGGAGAGGCCTTCACGGTTATCACCTCGTCAACACACCTCCGCGTGCCAACACCATCCGTCGCAATCCTGCAATCTCCCACAATCGATCCGGCTTCCGAGCGTGAGCTGATCTCATCGTCCTCTCGGTCAATCTCTCTCCCTCAGCTGCCGTGTTGTCACTAGCCCGTCGGCCACCACCGCTCCCAGTGAAGTGTTCTGCCCACAGCCTCTTGCTTCCACTCAGTCTTTTGCAGATAACTCCTTCCTTCCATCCATACATACATTTTTTAAACCGCTTGTCCTAGTGAGGGTCGCGGCGTCAGCCGTCCAAGGAGGGTGAACCAGACATCCATTTACTCGGCAACAGATTCCAGCAGATATATCCAATAGCAGAATGTATTTGGACTGTGAACCCCACGACGCGTCGCTAAGACCGCGCGCGCGATACGTTTAGCACCATGTGCTTGTTTCGCGCCGACTTTGAAGAGCGCTGCATTTCTCGAAATCTATACGTCTCCTGGGTTCCTTTAAAAAAAAAAACCTTTAAAAATCTTCCTCTAGCCCATCTGGCTAGTAGTATTATTTCTGTTCTTAATTCCCCTAAAGGGATTTAAATTTTAATCCGGTATTTTATTCCAGCATCCGCGCGCCCGCCCACGTCTAATTTGTATACCGTACAGTTTCTATAAGCACGCACATAATGAAAGACGTACATCACCGTGGAGGCATTTCACGGCGTAAATGGAGCAAACACTGAAAAGTGAGCCAAGCATCACGACGAGACGCGCGGTTGGAATCAGGCCGAAACGCAGACTGGAAAACACAAAGCAGCGGAAAACGCGTGCAGGTTAACGGCATCTTTCTGTTTTTTGAAAATCCAGTGAGTGAGCTTGGGCAAGATACGTACCCAGTGAGCTTGCAAGCTCTTTACAGGATTCCTGTGACACAACAAACACTCGAATTGACAGCCAAAAAGACCCTGCAGACGTATCACAAAATAATGTAAGTCCACGCAATAATGGCGAGAGGAGATTGCATCTTCCAGGCACACGAGGGGGAAGCCACACAATGAAATAAAAGTCCAATTATCCCCAGAACGTCAATTTGGCTTTTCAAGAGGCAAAACACTCCGTCTGAGGAATGTAATAATCCAAAGATAGAAACTAGTTTCCAGATTGAGTTCCCGCAGGACAGCTTAATCGAGCAGAAGTTATGAGCACACAATGAGCATAATTAAAAGATGAATAATTTCGCGTGAAAATTGCACGCTTTGATTGAGGCGACAGGCTCACGCCAGCCCTGTGCCAGAGAGTGGGCCATGTGTGACAAGCGGGCCGAGCGAGATGAGCGATGTCCTGCCGTACAAGCTCTGCCAGCAGCAACTCGCAAAACACCAATTCGAAAGCTGTTAGAAAAAAAATCCTTTACGACAATAAGAAATGTATTATACCCTTTAAATACCCACATAATCCCCATTGAGTCTTAAGACACTTTTTCAGGTGAATCATCCGTGATTGCTTGGCGCGTGCGACGAAAACACAATACCCGGAGAAACCCCACACACACTCAAAGCTCCGCACGCGGGGGGTTCAATCACAGATTGACTCGGTGTATTAAGTCACCTGCAGAGGGAACGCATGCTTTAACGCTCTAGTCTCCGTGCTCCTCGTCACCGCCAGCCTACAACACGTGGCACGCACCGGTGGCCATCCATGCAAGTGCCGTGGATGACCACAGGTCAATGCGGCGGGCTGAAACCTTGCTCAGCTTCCGACATCTGACGGAATCGGGTCGAATCGGAGTAATTTGATCGGACGATTTCCAGCGCGGACCTGGCATGGAGCGCACGGGAGCGTTGAGACACGGGCGCGCAAACCGACGATGCGGCGCGGCGCGCTCGCTCCGTCCCGACCTCCACACGCGGAAGCATCGCGCCACACGTGTTTCCCGATTCTGCCGTCGGATGATGCCACCCCCCGCCGCCCCCCACCCCACCCCGTAAATGTCACAACTCAGCTTTTATCGCGTTGCAGATTGAAACGCGCTCGTAAATCAGGCGGCGAGCGCGGCGTGCAGCGGCGCCGTGTGCCCGGACGCTCGCCTGCGGGGCGGCCGTGCCAACGTCCCCGCCAGCCTGGGCTGTGCGGACGCCCTTGCCGATCGCACTTCGCTGGCGGGGAAAGTGAATTACAGCAAGTGCTCTCAAGAGCTGCTATTTCGGGATAGCCCCATCGAGCGTTCCGCCGCGACGATTCGCCTCGTCACAAAACCAAAAACAGCAGCCACCGCGACACCACACATCCGCCAACGGAGCACGGCGGTGGCTTGGAAGCGAGAAACGCGGCGTCGTTTAGTGAGGAAATTCACTTCCGCCGGGAAGCGCGGTGCGAACCCCGGCGTCCCGCGGCGTCCCACGCGTAGCCGTCCGCGCTCGGAGCGAGGCGCCTGCGTCCGATCCTCCGCTCGCTCCCGCTGGAACGCTCACGGACACCGGACACCCGTCCCTCGCAACGCCGCTAAATAGGCCGGCGATTGAGGATTCCTCCCCACCATGTCCTGGGCTCAGGGTGACTTGTTATCTTATCTGTTCAAGGCAGTAGCCTGCTGCTGATACAACGAGGCTGATCCTAATGCGCTCCTTGTATTGCATGTCCCGCGTGTGCGTTTACTAAAGAGCAACGGGGGAAAAAATGGCCTGGGTTTATTTATTTTTGTATCGCAGTTGAACAGCAAATGAGCTGCGAGACGAGATGAAAGTGAGGCCACGGTATGCTGGACTCAAGAATTATATCAATCTGACCGTTCGCGGTCCAGCTATGTGTATACGTGTGGAGTAAAAAAAAATCCATTCAAACATCCATCGCCAGGAACCGCTTAATCCTGTACAGGATCGCGGTGAGCTGGAGCCTATCCAGGCAGACACAGGGCGCAAGATAGGATTATATCCTGCGCGGGACGCCAGTCCACCACAAGGCACAGGGGGCAATTTAGTCAGCAGGCCAATTAACCCATGCGGCAGCAATGTATTCGGACTGTGGGAGAAAACCAGAGTGCCAGGCGAAAACCCACGCGGACACGGAGAGAACATTCAATGTCCACGCAGAAAGGCACCCGAGCCGGGATTCGAACGCTACTCGCCACCGTGCCGCGGACCCAATCAATAACACTACATTTAAATCCTGCAAACTGCCTTTCATAGCAATTTCCTTTACAACCGTGTTTACTCGTGAATTCTTGTAAGACAACATTGGTCAATGCAGAGCTACACAACAAACACATTTTTAAGATTTAAAATGTGTTTTCCAAGGATAACGAACTACATTTCCTGACTCGGCTTCAGATAGATAGATAAATAACTGCAAAACTGGGTGAATGTACAAATAACTATCGGGGCTGTGTGACTTGTCAACGGAACTTGCTCGCAGCAAATGGCCCCGTTGCTTTTGGAGGGTAATTCCCGAGTCACGACGGAGACACAGGGGTCAGCCCTCGGGAGCATGCTCGTGAGAAATCAGGTCCTTTTCCTCAGAGCGTTGAAAAGGGTCTCATGTGTGGCGCGTGCGATGGTTTCATCCTGGCCAACACACAGAAGGCATCTGTGCAGGGGCCCTTGGCAGTTAATGTGATCTTGGCTTTGGCATACATTCAAATAAGAGATGATGAGTCGCAACCGCTGCTCCGGATTGGGGAAACGCTGTTTTGTGCACAGCCAGCGCGTTACCACTAATCCGCATTTTTCTGGCGTTGAGCAATGCTCTGCTGGGGTATGAAGCAGATTTGCGTCTTTGCCTGCGAGCTGTGAGCAGCACGAGCGCAGTGCCAGCTGCTCGCTAATGGGGTAATCCTCGCGACGGTGTAAATAAAAGCACTGAAACACATTTAAGCTACACTTTCGGCGGGGGCGCTTTTACTTAAATATGACATTAAAGAAATACCTAATGTAGTTGTAATAATTGCATTTCGCCGCCGCACATCCGCGTACGTGTCAGAGGAGCGTTCTTGCGGAGCGGCGCGACTCGGCGCGCGATTTTTAATGCGATCGGATTTTTTTTTCCGACCAAAAGTGCAAACCCTTCGTTATGCGCTGCTCCTTCCAGCGTAACAATGTGATAGGTAGAACTGCTTATGGGGCAAGCTGCCTTATTGAATGTTGCCTCTAACCCGTTTAACGCGCCGTGCGAATCGCCAAACGCGCCGCCCCTCTCCGGCGTCGCGAGCAGTCGATGCTGGGCCGCGTGGACGCGAGTCAAAGCTCCGCAACTTTACCGACGGGGTCGCTGAATATGACGGGTGTTTTGCAATCGTCAAAAATAATTTCTAAAAAATTCCGATTTATAACGCGTGGCACATATTCATTCGGTGTCGAAGATATTAATTCGAAGAGAGAAGACTCAGAGGCGCGAGAGAGAGGGATTGCTCAGTGACACAGCTATCCCGAAATAACTGCTCTGATGAGCAACCATCATGAATTGAGCCGTGAAAACCCACATCAGTACATCAGATGTCCACACAGTTAAACTTGACAAACGATAGACGTCATCATCGGTGGGGAGCGATGGTGCAGCGGTTAGGGCACTGCCATCCCTAGTTTGATTGGCAGCCACAGCTACCGTCAGCGACGTGTGATGTCTGAACTCGCCCTCCCACCTTTCACCAACCTCCACTGACCAGTGTGGTGAAGTCTGGTCTCAAAAATGTCCAATAAGGGGCCCAGCCTGAGGAGGCCTTCATCCAGCAGTGGATGGACAGAAGGCTTGCATTCACACGTTTGCTGCATCGCAGGAATCCCGCTTCCAGAGCTTGCAAGCTCACAGGGTATTTCCTGCCTGTGTAATAAACATCTATTTATCTGTAGCTAGGGCGCGTCACCCATCGGAGCGAGCCCCCGGCTGCCGTGTCAGGTCCACCATCGCCGGCCGTCCGCGGTGACCTGGGTATCTCCCGGCGGGGGCCATCGAGCCAGGGCCGCGGCCTCCCCGCTACGCGCCGCCACCAGCAGCAGGGGGCCCTCACTGCCGACGCTTAGAGCACAGAGACATACACGTGCGTTATCACGTTAATTGAGCGCGCGATTGTAAGCCCATCGTTAATGCGCACAATGACAAGACGTTAGACGTGTGCCGGCTTCAGGCAACTACAACAGCAGCAGTGCAGATGACAACAGGGTTCGTCAAGAGCACTTTTAGGATTTCACAATCGCAAAACATTCACGGTGGCAGTTTAATGGCTGCGCACCTTTAGTATATCTCGCAGGTTATTGACTTTGGAATATGACTCTGAGACGAAGCGAGATGAGAGCCTATAAAAACAGCCGCGGTATTTCCACGAATAAAACACAAATTGCTTTTGTCGCCAACACTTTGGTGGCGCTCAAGCAGTCTGTAACCTCGCGGCACCATTAGCCTTGTACCACTTAATGTGCACTAATAAAACCGCGCACATAATAAAGTAAACATCATCGCAGCTGCCAGTCACGGGAGGATAATCAACACAACGCACCGAGGCGAGCTCCTCCTCGCATTTGTCACCGTTTTAGCGCCAAACAAAAACAACCGTCCGCAGGACCTCAACACGAACGTGCGGCGTGAAGGAACTGAACGTCGTCAAATAAATTCAACACCTCATTCCTCAGCTATCATCGCACGCGTTCGAACACCCACTGCAGAGGACTGACCATATAGAGCCGCGACCTTTTATGAACCTTTCAGGCTTATGATGACAGCGATAATCCCTGTGCGAGGGGCGACTCCTCGATGACAGCTCTCTACGAGCGCGGACTCGCCACGCGTCGCGTCCCCCCAACCCCCTGTGAGGCATCAATCACCGCGCCACTGCGGGGCCCCGAGCTATTGGAGCGGGGATTAGGGGAGCTCAGTCGAGAGGGTTGGAGGAGGAGGGGGGAGGTTAGCGGGAAGCGAGGGGATTAGACATAAAATAATGTCCCATGGACCACGGGCTTAAAAATAACAAAGTCGTAAATAACGGCACAATGTAAGTTTTGCTGGGACAGGAGACGCTGTGAGGGCGCCCGCTTGCTGCGGAGGCGTTTATGTGGCCGCGCGGCCGCGTGGCGCCACACGGCGTGCGTGCCGGGCCGCCGGGCCGCGGGTCACGTGCAGCGCCACCGGGCCAGGGCCTCGGCACCACCGCGTCGGTCGCGGGGGTTGTTTCACCATATTTCACCGTGCAGGTCACTGTTGGTTGCACAATGTTGGGCCGGGACCGGTTCAGATGATAGCCGTGGCCCGGAATTTAACTCAGAATCGTCGCGTTCGTAGCTCAGTGTGCTAGTTATTTCTATCTCTTCCGCCTAATTCTGACCACCGCTCATGTTGTAGGTGTTTAACGTCCAACCCGAATGGGCGCGTGGACAGCAGCGGGAGCATCGTGATGGTGAGAATCGTGGACTCGGTGGAAACCACATTGCCCGCGATGGATTTCACGCTGTGGAATATTCAACCTGGAACACTAAACAATCGCGACAACCGATCCCCGGAGGAACGGGACTTAACGTAGCACTGTGCGAACGCGCGGCTGTAAAGTGGCAGAGAAACACAGCCCAGTGGCCTCGCGTTATTTATTTTTCTTTGGAGTCGGCGGCAGAAGAAGAAAAAAACACGCTGGCGATTGGAGCAATCGGGTGAGAAAAAACGATTTACTCAAGGAAACCCCCACGATATACGATTTTAAGCGAAAAACAAAAGCATTGACCTAAACACCTGGAATTCACGATGAGGAGCTGGGCCCCAGTGCGTTACGATGGCCTTTCCACGGGGTGACGCGCGTCCAAAGCCGTTCGCGCCGCAGAAAGAAACAGAAGGGCGCGCGGCTCGGCACAGATCCGACACAAGCGCGCGTTGGCTCGAGAGGGCAATGTGCCGGTCCTGCGGCCGCCAAGACAGGCTCTCGTGCGGAGCCTCGCCGGCCACCGCGGCCCGTGCACGCGCTTCTTGCCGCCAAGGCGCGCGCTCGCGAGCGGCGTCGACTCCCAAAGTGAAGAAACGCAACGGTGTACTCACGCGGATTTTCACGGCTCGATTCGTGACGGTCACGCGTCAGGCGTTCTCACGCATCATCAGGCGTTCTAATGATGCCTCCGACGTGGGAGAAGAAACGTTGCGAGGGAGAGCGCTCGACACGGTGGAGGCGGTGATGGTGATGCCAGCGGTAATGTTACAGTGGTGGCACGGTCCTCTTGCGCCCGTCGCACGAGAGTGCAGCGACGAGGCGCGCGGTACAAGTGTTAACGTCAGGAACACGGTCACATCAGCGCCAACAACCCGGGTGGCGCGCGGACCCCACCGGCGCGATCCCATAAAACACGGAGCATCTTGTCACCGCGTCGCGGCGGCGCACGATTTACGCGCCTGTAAATGTGACGCGCGCGCGGGTGCAAGCTGCACGACGGCGGCGACACAAGCCCCGCGCCGATCACGGGGGAGCCGAGCACTTTGAGCCTTAGAAGCCGCCACGTCGCTCAGTGACGGGGCGGTGACGGGCGGACACTGCCCGTTTCTGGTCCCGCGGAGACAAGCGGTGATTCTGCGTGAGCCGTAACTTCAAACAGTTGCACACGTGTCGAGTGAGGCTCCCGTGAGGGAGTTGTACAAATATCAGTGATGTTCTTATAAGGTCGTACGTCAACTCCTAGATCCTCAAAGGTCACGAGCGCTTCCTTTGTTCAAGATCAGCACAAGATACGTATTGGTTTATTCCGGGATAGCCGTGTCGAGCGAGAGGGAGATCTGAATCGAGGTGTGAAAACCTACATCAGTACAGTGTTTTATTTCTAAACTTCAGGTTATCGTTTCTACCTAGTTTTTTTTGCAGCCACAGTTGTGTCCTAGACATCGGCGAATTCTGCAAATTATTTGTCTCCTATGTTGCCGGACCCTGGGACGTCCGTGACTTATCGCAAAAGCACCTCGCTTCGACTCCTCCACATCGCTGACAGCTCCCCACGCCGCACCTCCGGCTCCCCCAGCCTCCCACCCCACAGCCCGACCCAACACCCGACTGCCAAGCGGCCAGTGTGTACCGCTGCTGTGAGTGCACTCTACCAAATTGTAGGTAAAGACCCTGCCTCGCACCCTCCCACCCACAATGGTGCGGCCCACAGGGGGCGTGTGGCATTTACGTAAAGTGCCGGCTTTGCGAGCTATCGACGGGGCCGATTCCGCTCCGTGAGCGGTGAACACTCGCCCCCCGCCTCGGCCGCTGGCGGGAACGCCGAGACGCGGGCGACACGGTGGCCCGGCGAGAACAACATACGCTCCTCCTCACACAAAGAACGGTCTTGCCCGAGGAGGTTCGATTCCCGCCTCGGGCGCCTTTCTGTGTGGAGTTTGTGTGTTCTCCCCCCCCCCCCGCCTGTTCTGCGTGGGTTGTCTCCGGGAAGCATCTGATGATAATGCTCTGAAGAACAACCATCATTCAGGTAATTTGCAGGTGATTTTGTCAAATTTTCACCATGGCTCTAGCACACAATGTCCTGCTCTTGCGAAGGACGTCACGGGATGTTTTATGTCCACTGTGACATCGTATTACCGATGGCGGTCACTTGATTCGAACCATACACCTCTTGCTGAGAGCGAGCTGCTGGTGGGCCGATTGCGAAGGGCAGTCTCTCCAAACAACTCCTATTGACTTCCAACAAATTGGTACCGATTTTATCGACCCCCCCCCTACCTCCCGTCCAGGGCTGATGGGTCGAACCGTCTCTCATTGTGGATCGAGCGCGCTGACCCACAGCACTAATGACGCTTGTACCACAGCCTAAATGAAGACAAAGATGCCTCGTGTCGCCCTATGGGGTCAGGTGCCGTTATCAAGCACCGACAGGGGGCCGGCACGGCACACGACGGGGTGGGTGGCCAGCTCTACGACCGGCCGCCTTTGTCTTCCTATTGGCAATGTTTACACGCTATAGCAGGTACTCATTTGAGGCTGAGTCGACCTACGGGAGGACGTGGCCCCGCCGGTTCAGAAAATCGTCATTGGTGTTGGCCGTGAGCGGGAATCGAACTCGGATCACCGCGACACCGATGCTCCCCACCGTGCCGCAGCCGAGACACACAGCAGGCAATGGACTATAACTCGCAATTCCTAAAATGCGTTCATCGTACAAGGACATATGTAGCGAGTGAAAGGCTGAGGAGCAGCCCTGAAACGCCTCCATCATCCCCCTGCCGGCAGAGGAGCCGCAACAGGCAACGAGACGGGGTTCTAGTTAGCACCTCCAGTGAGCATTTGGCCTCCTCTTTCACGTTTGCCAGATGTCATGAAAGAGGTGGTGGGGGCACCCACGCTTTACCCCACCGCCAAACACGACCTGTCGATCACAGTCTAACTGTGGTGCATCCATGTACAGTCTCTACTTGCCATGCACTGTATACTGCACACAGTAGTCACCATTGTATACTGTACGTGGTATAGTACACAGTATATACTCCATTCATTCATTGTCAGAAACCGCTTAATCCTGTACAGGGTCGCGGTAAGCCGGAGCCAATCCCGGAAGACACAGGGCGCAAGGCAGGACTGTGCCCAAGATAGGACGCCAGTCCATCACAGGGTACCGGGAGCAATTTAGACCGCAGGCCAATTAACCTATGCAGCAGCACGTCTTTGGACTGTGGGAGGAAACCGGAGAGCCCGGCGAAAACCCACGCGGACAGGGGGAGAATGTGCAAACTCCACACAGAAAGGCACCCGAGCAGCGATACTGCGTTCCTGTAACCAAATAATGCTTCCTTAGATCCCGTAAGCTAAGCGGGGTTGAGCCTGCATAGAAGTGACAGCCATCCAGTGGCCACAACTCTCCAGCCTACAACACCTGGCCTTAGTGGGAACCCACCCAGAAACCGACCAGGCTCAGACCTGCTGAGCTTGGAGAGGCGCGCCGTCTAATCCCGATCGTTCCCCAGCGTTTAGCTTCACTACCGACGCCTTCATTTCATGAATGAATCCATTGACGAGTTTTTAAAGACAGAAAATCAACAACCGGATGACATCGCAGCAAGACACGGGCGAGTGACAGCCAGACGCGATTACAAATCACAGCCACGCGGACGCATCAAGGATAGCGATGTATGCGGTTAAAGCGCCTCTCACACAAACGTCGCAACGCGTTCAAATCACAATCTTACCCCGTGCTGATAGGACCCGAACGCGATGCTCTAAAAAGCAAAGACAAAGATCCCGCGTATAGCCTTAATAGACTGTCGGGGCAAGTGCCGTTAGCGAGCACCTATGAAGCCACACGAAGGGGTGGGTGGCCAGTTCCACGCCAGACCACCTTTGTTTATCTAGCGGCAATATTTACACACCGCACTAGGTACTCATTTGAGGCCGAGTCGATCTAGGGGAGGCCCAGTTCAGAAAATCGTCACTGGTGTTGGCTGTGAGCGAGATTCTAACTCGGGTCATAGCCAGGTTTGTAGCCGAGCGCGCTAACCACCGAGCCACCGCTCTAAGAAACACACGTAACAACACATTCGTGCAAGTTGTCCGAATTTTCCACTGGAAAATCTGGAGCAAGCGAATGAGCGATGGCGCGTGGACAACCTGACTAAACTGTCGGGGCTGATTGCGCGCAGAGACCGCGTTTCATCGTGAAATCATTGCGCATCGCTCGCAGCCAGCGCTCTGGGCACTCGCGGCTGTCTGCGTATCCGCGCCGCCACCGCTCATCACACACAGACGCGCTCCAAGTCACTCAGTCATCAAAACGGAGACGACGACGACGACAAAAGTTACTGCGCTTGGAGGCGCGCGACACACGGAGCGCGAACCGGGGCGCGAACCGCACCCGCGGGCCCGAAGCTGGCGCGGGACCACGCGACCATTCGGCCGCGAAACTCACCCGGGGAGCGGCAAGTCTTCCTCCGTGGTGTCGCTGCTTACACAGCGCTCCCCAAGCAAGGGCAGCGCGGAGGAGCGACCGGTACAGCATTGAATCGACTGCGGGTGTTAGTCACTCATGCACTCACTCGGTCGCTCGGCCAATGACTTAGCCGGTCAGCCACTAACTCGGCTAGACAGCCACTCACCGAATCACCCGCTCATTCGGCCGGTCATTGAACCACTCGTTGAGCCGCTCACCCATTCATTCCCTCGCCCATCCACCCACTCACCAGCTGTATGCTGCACAGAATGATTAAGGCACAGCGTCCAGTGCAGTGGAACGCCATGGCCTGGGACGTTGGTGGCGGCAGCGTGGCGACCCGCACAGCTCCCGGCGAGAGACGGGGACGAGCCGACACGGCTCCTTCATCCACACACGCACGCACACACGCGCGCTCACGCATCCACACACACGTGCGCGCCGCGCGGCTCCCGTCAAACTGCTGCTCCACGGACTTCCTCGGCAGTCGCTAACAGCTAAACATCGTTAACCAGGGCGTGTTAGCGTACGACCGTGGTGGCATCACCAGATTGTACGCATCCGTTATCAGTTGTCGGCGCACGGGACGAATAGGCGGTGAGCACCTAAGGTAATGTTGAGCAGAATCCGCGCCGAGCCCCAGGCTACAGCATCTCAGGCATGCTGCCCCAGCGTGGACGTCCGCAGGAACATAACGGCTCGCGCGAACACGACCGCAAACCCCCGGCGCTTCGCTCGGTCGGACCGCCACTTGGGAACTGTGGCGCAAGCGAAGCGGCAGCAGCGGCAGCCCCAGCAGCCAGCGCCTGTTTGTGTTGCGGAGTGCGGGGTGGGTCCCGTCCCCCCCACCACGAGCCCGTCTCTCCCCGCGCTGCCCGGCGGGGCCACGCCACTGGAGGGCGCTGCCACAGCGGTGCGGCCGCGTGGCCGCCACTCCAAGTCGGTGGAACCCTCGTAGACCCCCCGCGCATCTCCCACCGATCCCCCGCTACCCACCCGCCCTACCGGCCCTGGATGGGCGGCAGCACAGCCACGCGCACGACGCCCACTCGCCCCCGTGTGTTTGCGAGCTGTGTTGCTCGGCGCAATGTTCGACGTTTCAACGCCCCGTTCTGGGAGCGTCGAACGCTCCAAAGAAATGGTGTGTTTAGATGCATGGAACACTGTGCGGTTCACGCGCCCTGAATGGACGCGGCGCACGTGTAGGCTGGCTGCGTGTCTCCGGGCGAGACGGCGGCGGCTAGGGGGGGGGGGGGGGGGGGACCCACAGCCATCAGTGGATAAAATCATGGCTGACGACAAGCTACAAATTAACCTTTACTTTTTCTTGTCGTCAATATCCGGCTCCGAGGGGTTGGTCTTCCCTCTCCCCACTCGCGTCTCTTCCGAGCTCCGCGTTTCACAAACGCAGCCGCCGCGCTCGCTTCTCGGTTGTCAAACAGTCGAGTAGAACTCTCACCCACTCCCGACATCCTGCAACGAGGCGTGACCTCGTGTAAACAATGTATGACTCCGATAGCGCTCACAGGAGCCGCATTCACTCCCTGACAGACGGAGTGAATGAAACACGCGCGGTTGTTGGTGCGGACAACAACCGCGCCTTCCAGCGGCCTCCCACCAAACCCGCAAACTTCACCAACCCGCACTGACCAGCGTGAAGTATGGTCTGTCGACCTTTATAGCAGGCGGCGTGGAGAGGGCTTCATCCGGCGGGGGGTATGATGGCCGTGCGGGGGGGGCGGGAGGGTGCAATGGGAGGCCGCGCCGCTCCCCGCGTGGTTTAACCCGGCGCGCTCCCTCGGTTCGCGATGAGCCCCAGTCTTCAATGAGACATTAACTGTTAAGTGAAGCAGCAGTTATGCCTCTCTCGTGTTACTTCTCGCCACAATCATTACCGTTTCAAGTGCTCTCAAAAAAAAATCCCAACTATTCTTTGAGCTTCGAGGATGTGCTGAGAAGAAAGCGACGCTTTCAAAAGGTGGCGACGGAAGATATGCCCGTGCCCTACGCACAACACCCGCGCCCTCTCGGAGCCCGTCTCAAAGACACCGTCCCTGGCCTGTCCCTGGCCTGTCTCTTCTGCGGCCGCCACTCACACGAACAATCTGCTGTCGCTCTTGCCCAGACGCAGCCCACACCTTCCCCTAAGATAACTTGACCGTGCACACTTTGCATGCATTCAAATGACAGCTCGCATTTTAGAAGGCATTTAAGGTAACATAACGATGTACGACTAAAAGTGAAATGCAAATTAAGTAATCAGCGACTGCTTGCTACATTATGCAGAAACGCGTACAACAGACAGTGTGTCTGCATGCTGTTCCTCCTTGTCGTGATAGTGTCCGTCCTGATCAAGATCAACATCTCATTACAGTCCCTGGCTAGGACAGGGTCACCAACATCTGATTCAATCTTTTTATCCATTGTCAGAAACCGCTTAATCCTGTACAGGGCTGCGGTGAGCCGGAGCCTATCCCGGCAGACAAAGGGCGCAAGGCAGGGCTATGCCAAGGATGGAACGCGAGTCCATCACAGGGCACTGGTGGCAATTTAATCAGCATGCCAATTAACATATGCAGCAGCATGTCTTTGGCCTGTGTGAGGAAACCGGAGAACCCCGAGGAAACCCACGCAGAACACACACGGAACACACAAACTCCACACAGAAAGGCACCCGAGCCGGAATCGAACGCGGGGCTTAATTTAACCTTCCACCAGCTTTTTCTTGTTGTACTCACGTACGGTTTTAAAAATATGTACGTATGCTCAAATCACCCAAAATGCCCGCAGTCTTGTCATGTCTTCTAAGCTAAGCCTATGCTTTCTACGCTCGCCGCACCCTACACACGCCTCGTACAGCACACAGGGAGGCCCTCATCCAGCAGTGGCTCGACAGACGCGACCCACGCGAACACACACACACGCGCGTATCGTTGGAGCAGGCTCGCGGCTCGTAACGTTGAAGCATGGAGCCGGTGCGCGCGACCGTTGCGCGCGCCTCGCGGCCCGTTGTGCCGGCCTGGCCGCCAGCGCGCCCACGCGGCATTTTGGCGACACAAGCCAAGCCCGTGTCATCGCTCTCCCTGAACTATGATTATTACATCCAGTCTTGTCCGCTCACATTTATTTCCGCGCGCGCCGTTTCATTCATGCGGCTGCCATTTAATTGTAAAACATTTCCGACGAACACTGCGCCCGACTGAAAGACGCGTCACTCAAGTTGCTCCTTTTTACAAATTGCCCGCGCATCCGCTCCGTCTGACGCTATCGACATGCCCTAACGCGTAACCTATACGCGCACTGACATAGGTCTCTAGCTATTGGCTCGTGCGATCAATAGACCCGCTGCCGTTTGTGTTCGTAAATTTATTTAGCTAATGCGCCGCTCTATGTTGCGGTTCAACGCTGCTGTCAAAAGATGTTTTGTTCACCTAACCGTTCGCCGCGCTACGCAGGAAGCAACTTTGGAACGTAATATGCACACGTGGAGCCGCATGTCGGGGACATAGTGACATCTCAATATCTCAATTAATCCCCAACAGCGTTCCTCTCCGACACGTGTTCCAGCGTGACCGTGGCGCCGGTGTTGAACATTCCTGCGAGCGTCGCGGTGCGCGGCTGGGCTGAGAACTGCTGAACGCAGAGATTGTGAGTGCAGAGACTGCCATCTGCCGATCGCTGTTCCTTCCACACCCCGCTCTGCCACACCCAGCTCCCCACCGCTCCAGCACACCCCCACTAATCGGTTTGTGTGATAACGTTAACAATTCTTGTTCGAGAATCGGAAAACCTGTCGTGGAGAATCGGAAAACCGACAGAGATCGACTGTAATTTCCGTGGTAATTATTCAGTCTCAGTGTTAACTGCTGCTTTAAACGCCAGGTTCTGCATTATTTCTGAATTCGAATCAGACATGTCGCGCCCCGGTGTGTTAGCGAATATGGTGTCATTTATCGCTCTTTAAAAATACCCTTTGTATGATGAGCCGGCACGTCCCGCTTGTCCGTAAACTATACATAATTGACAACGAGACATCTGAGCATTGCTCTCCGCAGTTGTTGTTTTCGGGATATCCGTTTCGAGCGGCTATCGCGAAAGGTCATCTACGGAGAGCGATCCTCATGCATCGAGCCGTGACGGCCGACATCAGCACGGGGAGACACCTGCGCGTTTGACGATAAACCGAGTCAAGCCTCGAACGCCCAGCATGCATTGTGATGTTTTGTTTTCATGCGTAGAGTAATGATTTCGTTATAAACATTGTCTGTCACACTAATGGCGGCTAATTTGAACTCCCAGCTGTCAGCGCCGAGCCCGCGCTGGGCCCGGGGAGACGCGGAGACGGCGCCGAGCCCACAGCCACCCATCGTCACGCACACATCAGTCACGGATAATTACACATGTCCCTGCTAATGCTGTGCTGTCAAACATATTTTAATTGGCTTGCTTCAATTGTTTATTTTCAGAAATAAAATTCTTCATATACTGTACCGTTCAATGTGGGTTTTTTAAGCAGCTCGCACCAATGATTATGGCTTATATAATAATAATAATACGGTTGGGTTGAACACGTTATCAATTCGTAGCCGGTAGATAATTGATAATGCGCTCAACACATTGCGCTAAAATAATCTGGCAGGAACAAGATACAACACACGCACATCCCTATAAGGGAACATTGTGAGCTTTCGTAAAGGCAGCGAGCCCATTACAATAATCCTCACCCACTCTTTATAAACCTCAAGAATTAATGACCCACTCATTGACAACCCCACTGACGTTTGAGCTCATAGGTAACAAACGTGATGTCATTTTTTTTCTTTCAAAAACATGTTTCGTGTCGTGCAGGTGTGGCGCAATCGTTGTCCCAGGATGTGACTACTTTGTGAAACCCATCCATCCTCTGTCAGAAACCGCTTAATCCTGTACAGGGTCACGGTGATCCGGAGCCAATCCCGGCAGACACAGGGCGCAAGGCAGGGCTATACCTAGTCCATCACAGGGCACCTGGGGACAATTTAGTCCGCAGGCCAATTACCCTATGCAGCAGCATGTCTTTGGACTGTGGGAGGAAACCGGTGCCCGGCGAAAACCCACGCGGACACGGAGAGAACGTGCAAACTCAACACGGAAAGGCACCCGAACCGAGGAATGCAACCCGGGACCTTCTTGCTGTGAGGCGGCAGCGCTACTCACCGCTACGCCACCGTGCCGCCCGTGTTTCCTCTACCCAGTCGCAAACTAAGCCACGTGACGCAGCACACGCACCTGTTGGCAACGAGAGGATCCTGCAGGACACGGGGGGGTGGGTGGGGGGCGGTTGAGAGGGACGGTGGTGGGGCCGCGCCCGTCGGGAGCTCGTGTCGCGACACGCGGCCACAATGTCCGCCACCGCGACTCGACTCGAGGGCGCGCGCGTCGCTCCGCCGGCGGGTCACGGGAGAGGTCACACGGCGCGGCGACTCATTACCGTATCTCCAGCACTTGATTAAGATTGGCCGATTTGCTAATCCGAGGCAATTTGTCCCTTGCATTACACCATTTGCCAATCTCCATCGCCAATTAACGCAATTGTTTAAGTCTCGATTTTTTTTTAAGCGGCCAGTCGATGGCGTGAGTTATTGTCGTGATTTATACAGCGTGGCTAGGAGAGGGGGGGGGAGGAAATGGGAGGGATGCTCTCTTACGGAGCCCTCCCCCCCCCACCCCTCCAAGATCCATAAGCCTCGTCCATCTCCACACAATGCAATCGGATTCAGGAGCGTCTCAAGGCGCCCGCTCCTCAATCCGCCGCGCGGCACACACAGAGCTCACGGGGGACGTGTATTTGGGAAGCGGTGTTTGACAGCGGATACATTACGGGTAGAGGACACCAGTGCTCAACACGGGCCTCGGTTCAATCGGCGCCTCTGCCCGGTCTCTCATCCCTTTGCAAGCAGGCCCCAGGGCCCCTCGAGCCTGGATGCCGGGGCAGTGGCACAGCCCGACGACGCGGCATTCCCTGCGATGCCGGCTGATTACACACGTCGAGGAGGGCCATCCATCCACCGTCATAAACCAATGAACCCTGTACAGGGCCGCCGTGAGCCGGAGCCTATCCCGGCAGACACAGGACGCAAGGCAGGGCTATACCCAGGATAGGACGCCAGTCCATCACGGGGCACCGGGGGTAATTTTGTCCGCAGGCCAATTAACCGATGCAGCAGCATGTATTTTTGCATTCAGAAAAACCGGAGAGCATGTGGACGTGGGGAGAACATGCAAACTCCACACAGAAAGGCACCCAAGCCAGGATTCGAACCCGGTGTAAACAGGCCAAAACATACCCTGCCCAGACTATACCCGGGGTTAAACTGGCCTCGGCTGTTTTATATCCCGAGTATATTTTGGCCTAGGCCAGTTTATACCCCGGGTATAATTTAGGCTAGGCTATTTCATACCCCATAAGGCCAATGAATGTACGCCGTTTCGCTGATGAGACACTCGTATAGACTCGGAGATACATACACATTTACAATGAAGTACGCCATTTTGCTGATGGTTCCATCCATCCAGTTTCAGAAACCGCTGAATCCTGACCTGGGTTGCGGTGAGCCGGAGCGTTGCAAGCAGCTTCATCAGGAACAAGGCTCGAGAGAGGAACCTCGCTCTCCGGTTCCCTCTATATATAAGGGCGGGAAAGGGGGGACGGGTAATTGGGGGGTTGTGCTGTCATCGCCGTGTGTCTACCTGTGCATCGTTGTCAAGGGAGATAATGTAATCACAGCAATTGTGTTAATTCGCAACACATGCGCAACAATTTGACGAGCAGCCCAACCGGAAAGGCGCATTCCACAATTGCAAAGACTGATCAACAATTCAGCTCCGTGTCGTTCGATGTGAAATCGCCAGCTTCCATCTCGAGTCTTCGTTTCTGGGATTTTAATGCGCGGCGGCAGCAGCAGTGGATATACTTGTCCCGTGACCTTTCCTCTTCAAAAACAATCCGCAGTAAAAAACAATTACATAGTGCTGAGATAGTCCCTTAAATACTCATTGCATCGATCCGTGTGTTTGAGAGGCACCATAGCTACAGTCACGCTGACATTTTGAGCCAAATTCGTTTAATATGTCTTGTGGTCATGGATCGGTTGTGAAAAGTTTGGCACGGTTTTGAAAATCATTTCCTGTGCTTATATATGGATCCGCAGATGAGGAAATGGCCGCATTTCATGCAACGCTGCATTGTTATGGTAATTCGTTCATACTTCCATCCAGTGTCAGAAACCGCTTAATCTTGCACAGGGTTGCAGTGAGACGGAGCCTATCCCGGCATACACAGGGCGCAAGGCAGGGCTATACCCAGGATGGGAGGGCACCGGGAGCAATTTAGTCAGCAGACCAATTTGGACTGTGGGAGGAAACCAGAGTGCCCGGCAAAAACCCACGAGAACACGGGGAGAACATGCAAACTCCACACAGAAATGCACCCGCGCCAGGATTCGTTCCCGGGAGCTTCTTGCTGTGAGGTGGCAGCGCAGCTCACCGCGCCACCGCGCCGCCGTGCCGCCCTGCAACCGAGGCCCGTCGCCGTCGAGCATTAAGCGCATCATGCCGCTGTAACGCGACACTGTACAGATGCGCCTTCGTGCGTGACTCAATCGCACGTTACAGGAATGACGAGCCCGCGGCCAGCACGGAGCGACACGCTCCCCCGGTGGTCCAGAATGTAATTATCACACCCGAGCTAACGATGCCAGCAAGACTATAATTTACACTTATTCCCCGAGGAAAGAGTTCAAGGATGAAGAATATATATTTTTGTAACGGTGAGATAATGCGTGTGAATTGTAGGCTCGTTGCGTAATTGTCGCGTAATATATTTTGTTTGATCAATTAAGTAACACACATTGGTGGCATTTAAGCTCATCAACCTGCATGTGCCAATTCACATCCGACTTGGCACACATCATCACAGCACAGCTTCCATCGCAATCACACGATGCAACACTGCGCCAGAGCTCACAGTGCTCATTCAAATGTATTCTACGGAAAACGCGCGGTTCTGTCTCTGCTAATGAATGCATTGTCACACTCGGTTACGCGGCGTGTTTGCCCCGGATAGCGCGATGAGCCGCGTGCTCAGCCGGCATCAACATTGAAATTCATCAGGATGTAAACTCTACGCGTGATGCGGTGTCATCGCCGGCTTAGCATTCTGAACGTCTTGCAATCACCCGAGAAGCATCCAACATCTCCGCCCATGCATTTCTAAAAGAACCCAGTCTCGCCTGGTTTTAATTGCAAACGTGTGAGGCGCGTCCACGTGCGCGCCGGGGAACAGGATGCCGGATGCGACAGCTGTGCGAAGCGAACGCGCCGTGAAGCGAACGCGCGGATGATTGCTGTTAAACGCATCTTATTACGTACGGAGCAATATGTGTACGGATAGATAAGGCGTTCGTCGAATTTGAATTGTTCAATGTAATTTGATCATTATTTTATGCCATGATTTACAGATATATTAACCATCTCGTGAGTTTTAATGTCAGGAGCTGCAGACGATGCAGTATTCATTGCACGTGGCTGTGTATGTGTCGCGCTAACTCTTCTGTCACATTTTTGTTTATTTTACCTGTTGATTCGGAAAAAAACAATAATTTGAAAATCCTTAATTGTAGAGATTTTGGCCATGAAATCACAGACTACACCAACAAAGTTTTCCGAAAGCCACTTTTACTGCAACATTGTAATACTTGTCACGAGCCACTCACAACACACACGTCATCTGAAGGTGGAGGAAGAGCAGCTTGGGATGTACCAGCAAGTATTCCAAACACAAAAAAAAGACTCCAAGTGTCCTGCGGAGGTCAACCTGTTACTTTTTAACTTCCGTCTCTGTAAAGCCGCGGTATATTTACAGTAGCAGCAATGGGTATGGCTATGCGTCAAAAAATAGAAGACACTCAACACCCATGTGTAGGCAGACGAAAGAGAGAAACGATTTAAAACAGCTTTCCTCTAAACGTGACGCGGGAGTGGCGGGAGACGCGAGCTGTGTGGCGCGCGCTGCGCGGGGCTCGCTGTGTGCAGGCAACCACAACAAACACCACGATCCCGTATAGCCTTAAAAGACCGTAGGGGTCACGTGCCGTTAGCGAGCACCTATGAAGGCCGAAACGGCACACGACGGGGTGGGTGGCCAGCACCACGCCCGGCTGCCTTTGTCTCCCTAGTGGCAATGTTTACACACTAGGTACTCATTTGAGGCTGAGTCGACTTAGGGGAGGCCCAGGAAAGGCTCAGAAAAGGCTCCGAAAATCGTCACTGGTGTTGGCCGCGAGCGGGATTCGAACTCGGCTGGCCAGGTTTGCAGGCCAGCGCGCTAACTGCCTTGCCAGCGCTCCCCATGCAGGTGACCGAAGCACGCAGCGAGACCCGCCGTGTCGGCGCTCGCTGCGGACGCGACGGTTCACCCACGGCGATCCGATTCATGTCACTATTCAGGGTCGCGATTCCAGCTAAGCGTTCACTCTTTAATTCGTGCGCTCGTGCCGGACCGTGCATTTTCTCGGGACCAGTTTGCCTGACGGGGGCAGCTCCGCTCACTCGAGGCCACGGTGCAGAGGCCCCGACACAGCCAGCGAGGCGAAACGAAACCGCGGCTCTGAATCGTGTCGGTGAGGGCCGGCGTCGAATCATCATCACACCGCCCCGCGCGGTGAGGGCCGGCGTCTCAAGTGAAGGGCTCGGGGCCGCGAGACTCCAGCAGCAGTGGCAGCAGCAACTCCAGCAACCTTCAAAAACACTTTTAAAAGAACACTTCTTCACCGACTCACGACCGAGCCGGGCTACGCGCCTCCGAATCGATGGGCGCGATGCGGCCCGGGAATATGCGCGCGATATCAATATATTGTTATTACTATTAGTTGGCAAACTGGGCCACCGACTCACTGCAGGAGGCGCGACAATACTGGCACGACGCAGCAAAACGCAATTCGAACATAGCGGACACACGGTCAAGAAGTCAACACTACTATCGATTCTGTCTTTGTAGACGTAGAGAGGTTGTACCGCCACGGCGACCACCCCCCGGCTTGCCCGACTAGTCCCTGGAACCGTGTTTGCAATCGCGTCTCAGCGCCCCCGGCAGTTCTCCTTGCCGCGCTCCAGCTGCGCCCGAGAGGCGAGCTCCGCGCAGGTGGCCGCGGGCTTGTTCCCGCGGAACGGCCGCGACAGTTGGAATTCGGGGAAGTTATCTGCGGAGCGCTCAGTCGAGGGACAAAAGCGGCTGGGTGTTGTCTTCCTCTTTGTCGACGCTTTGCAGGGTTCCACGCTCCACCACCGATTGGGACCTGCACAAAGGCAAAGACAAAGGTCCCCACTTATAGCCTCAAAATACTGTTGGCGCAAGTGCTGTTAGCGAGCACCTATGATGAAGGCTGGCTTGGCGCACAAGCCGGCCTTCAGATGTGAGCCGTGGATGGCAATTGAGCTGAGTTCTCCGCCGGGATTACCCCTGTACCGCCACCCTCTCCCCATGCTGTCCCCATGCCCTTACAGCGCTATCAGCACGCTGTCAGGAGCGGGACACGGCACCTCAACCCGGCGCTCAGCAGAAGCGACTGGTGGTTAGTCGCCTCGCTTGCGATGCGCTCGCGTGTTGCTGCGGCGTGCGCGTGTAAACACAGCGTGGAAACGTCTGCGCGAGACGCTTGTGTCTGTGTTAGCTCCACTCTCCGCAGGCTACAATTAACGCGTCGTCGCTTGAGCACAAATAACAAGACTCAGATATTCATCACAATGTGGTGCCCAAAGAGGAGACACATACCCACAATTATATATAATAGATGACGGCTTGCGCAGTGGCGCTTCTTCATAGACATTACGTGCTATAAAAAAGCGTCTGTCTTCTACGAATATATTACCTAGTTAATATTTGTACATTTGTTAAGGCCGCAGCGTTATTGACAGATTGCGCTGAGCCGTCGTTATTTACGCGCGTGCACCACAGCCTACACAGTAGTATCGCCAACATAATGTTTGCTCGAACGGACGTCGTTCACGTTCAGGTTTGTGTGTCTGCACCCCATCGTAACCCCCCCCTTCCATCCATTGTCAGAAACCGCTTAATCCTGTACAGGGACGCGGTGAGCCGGAGCCTATCACGACAAACACAGGGCGCAAGGCAGGGCTTCACCCATGATGGGACGTCAGTCCATAACAGGGCACCAGAGGCAATTTAGTTCGCAAGCCAATTAACCAATGCAGCAGCATGTCTTTGGACTGTGGGAGGAAACCGGAGTCCCCGGAGAACATGCAAAGGCACCAGAGCCGGGATTCGAACCCGTGGCCTTCTTGCTGTGAGGCGCCACCGTGCCGTAAATGTAACTTTTAAAAAAACGACTGACCGCTGGGGTCAGCAAATTCCTGCAAATGTCTACAAGAACTGAGCCAGTTGATGCGTGTCCACGGCCGCTGGACATTTGCATTATCACTCGCGACGGCACCGGCTGAGAAACATGGCCGTTAAAGGACTTGAAAGAAAAGCTGAAAGGGTGCACAGCACCGCCTGGAGAGGTGCCTGCTTGGAGTTACACAGGAACCCGTGGGTTGGAAAACCGGGAGATTTAGAGACGTCATATTCTATTGAGGGGCGGCACGATGGCGCGGTGAGTCCCGGGTTCGTATTCCAGCTCGGGTGCCTTCGTGTGTGGAGTCTGCATGTTTCTCCCCGTGTCCGTCTAGTCCTTCACCAGGTACTCCGCTTTCCTCCCAGGGTCCAAAGACACGCCGCTGCCTAGGTGAATTGTTCTGGCTAAGTTGCCCACGGTGCCCTGAGAAGTTGTAACTTACTTACCCTTCCCCGCTGGACAACTGTTAAAAAGAGCTACATAGCTCGACAGTTTCTTCCGGTTTAAAAATGAAAACCGACTGACGTGACTCTGAAGGCTAAATATGCACGAAACATATGGGTTAAAGACTAATAAAATCGATGCCGCAACAAACCATGATATATCTCGAACATCACTGTGGCTGGTGCGGAATGTTTTGCCATTAGCGGAGTAAATGGAGGGTGCAGCGCATTTACGTGTAATTGTGTAGGGGTATCTAATGTGTACGGGTATCCAAGTGACTTGGCTTAACCGTCATGCGCGTGGCATGGTGGCATTGTGGCAGCAGCCAGGGAGACGCAGGCGGAGCGCTGTGTGTCGGCGCCGGCCCCGCGCGCGCGCGCACGGCCCGTGACGCGTCGTGCGGGATTAAGCACGAGAGGCTCATCCGGAAAAACAGTTAATGAAATAGCGTGGCTCGCCGAGCCGAGCGTGCACGCCGTGATGCGACTGTAAGTTGTGACGCGTCTGGGCTCATTTGCTCCGCATTTCTTAACCTTGGAAGCGACGCAGATTGCGCGCTTTGGCTCATCGGCGCCGGATTGAAAAGCGCCCGGAAAAAAATAAAGACCGGCGTTCCCGAAAGTAGGTCAGCGGTCATAAACACGTAAAATTAAGTAACGGTGTCGCGCATATCCGATGAGAAGTGAATATAAAGTACTTGAAAGAGGTGGGAGTAACCCACGTTTAACCTCGCCACACGTGACCTCCGAATCAACTGTGTACCGATGTAGGGTTTCACAGCTCGATTCAACTTGGGAGGCGAAGCGTCGTAAGGGAGAGCATGGGGGGATCGCTCGACACGGCTCTCCCAGCTAATGTGTGTGTCAATGGACACCCTGAACAACCGCACACACGAGATGATCCATCTCAAGCAGGCAGTGCCGGATTAAGGCACGGGCTTTAGGGTCTGCAGCCCTGGGGCCCCCCAGAGATGAAGTGAACAGTTATTTAATTCGTGAATGCGAACCCGGCGGCCGCACGCGAGCCCCACCGCTTGATGTGGCGCTGCGAGCAGCGGGCGCCGTCTTCCTGCTCGTCGGCAGGGCCTTGGCGGAACGTGAGCGTGCCGCGCTCGCCCGGCGCGCCGCCGCCGCCGCCGCCGCTCCCCGTGTCGTCGTCGTCGTAGCCGGGGCCGAGCAGCGTGCGCGCCCACGTGCCCACGTCGTACGGAGGCAGGCCGCCGCCAAACTCCGACGGCAGCGTCTCGGGGTGGATCAGCTGGTGCAGGCTCGTCAGGTTGTTGCCGTGAAGGAAGATCTACGCGGGGAGAGCGTCGTCGGCACGTCTTTGAACTGTGGGAGGAAACTGGAGTGCCCGGCGAAAACCCACGCGGACACGGGGGGAACATGCAAATTCCACACAGAAAGGCACCTGAGCCGGGATATGAACCCGGGCGCTTCTTGCTGTGAGGCGGCAGCGCTACTTACCGTGCCACCGTGCCGCCCATAACACAAATGATACAACAGGCAATAAGGAATTGGCCGTGCATACCATGCCGACTATCAAGACTCATCGCTGCTTCCGGGATAAACAAAGTCGAGTCTGCCATTATTATTTTTACAAACCTCTCTTCGTAATGAGCACAGAGCGTAGGCACCTCACTGTTTTAAACAAGCCCTAATGAGCTCCGATCAGATGACTCGTTTAAGGTTTATCAAGGTCACTCGGAGGGGAAGTTAGTTTTGAAATCATCTTAACGAGATCTTCCAATTTGCATCGCGTTCCCGCGCGTTATTTTTCTCCCGCGTTAATGCCACCTCTCGTTAATTCCCTCCCGTGACCTTGAGGATGCTGGCGCGTGATGCACGGGCGCCACCGCGGAATCATAATTTCTGAATTATTACTCTAAGTGGCATCTGCTCCAATCCATCATCGAGCTTATTGCATTGTCTGCGCCATCCCCAATTAACTCCTGCTTGTTGGGGGGTGGGGAGGGGGGGGGAGACGAGAGAAGCTTTTCCGCCCCAATTAATCGCCGGCGTGATTTATTCCCAGCGTCGGATGCCGCGCGGGTCGCGTCGCGTGACACGCCGCCGCGTCACCGCGCGGCGCCGGGTCACGCGGCGAAGCGGCTCCGCTTGGCTTTCGCCGATCATCCGCAAAGCGGCAGCCTCGGGTCAGTCGAGCATCGTTTTGTATTAGCAATCGCTCGGAAGGCAACAGGGTGAAACTCGGCAAGATGCGAGTCGTGGTGCAGTGGTTAAGCGTGCCACGCTGTGAAGCCGGAATGTCGAGTTAGATTTTTTGACCGTGGCTAACGTCAGCGGTGAGCATATTAAGCCTTTCAAACCGGCTATCCATTTTTGCAATTGCAGCTTGGCAGAAATTCTAATTCGAATATGGATTTATGGTGGCTCAACGAAGATAGTGACTAGCTTCAAGCTCACAGCAATATTGTTCCAAAAACGTGGGGCAGCTGCCGCAAAAGCTTTTTCCCCAAATCCTCATGTGCACCTCGGGACATTTAGCAGACAGTACGTTGAGCTTCTAAGCTTTAATGTATTAACCTGTACGGTCAACAAATCCATCAAATATTTTTGCCGACTTATTAAACAGGACCTTACGTACGAATAGGGCCCAGTGACTCTTTCCACGAAGGTGGAGGTGGGTGGATGAGATCGTGTCAGGCCGCAGCGAGTTCGCTCCGGCTCGGCACCGATTCGCGGTAACCGTGGAAACGCCTCCGGCTACGCTCACCCGTTTGCGAGTCTTCTCCTTGAGGAACGGCCGGATCACCGTGTAGAGCGCGTGGATGAACCAGGGCTGGTTCACAAAGTGGACCCCTCCGAAGCGAGCCGGGAAACTGTCCTGGGGGTCACGGACATCGGAGCGCTTTCGAGACATCGGGCGCGGCAGAGTGTGCGCACGGGCGGCACTTCACATCGGCCGCGTAAATATTTCACGATATTTCTATAAAGCCACTTAAGAAGTACGGGAATGAGGGCACGTGACACACGCGCACACAAAAACCCACCATTCTTAACGGTCATTGCGTTACGAGATGTTTCTGGTCCAAACAATGAATGTATGCCAGCCAGCCTAAAATGTTCTTAGGAGGTGGAGTTTGATGCAAAGTGGGGTGACTCGTAGAGTGGACAGTTCAGTGCACAATCGCGTCTGGCACGGAGACGATCACGCACAAGTGCGGGCGCAGAGCACCGTAAAGGGGCTCTGAATGGAATTGTACATTTAAGGTAAAGTATGGGCTTGGCAAAAGGCGGCCGTGTGCGGAAATTGTCGCAACTTTACCGGTTAGAACTCTCCGCTGCAAAAAGAGTGAAGTAACAAGCACGCCTATCGTTGTGTTTACAGCCGGTGTCGTAATCCTACTCGTACACACATTTCACGCAGGTACACACATCCCACGCACACATCCCACGCACACATTTCACGCAGGTACACACATCCCACGCACACATCCCACGCACACTTCACGCAGGTACACACATCCCACGCACACATCCCACGCAGGTACACACATCCCACGCACGTGTGGATACATTGCACACGCCTGAATGCCATCCCAGCTTATTTGAATTCACGAATTTTCGATTGGAACCGCGAGTGCCCATGTATTATTTAATTCTTCGGGTTTTTTTTTCCCCATCAAAGCTGGTGCTGCTTGGCATGGGCACCTATTAGCATGCAATATGTCGCACTGAATAATGGAACTCGGGCAACGATGCCACGTGGCCGGCATAAATGCCCCAGGGCCTCCAATGATGCCACACGGCCCGCAGCGCGGCCACGTGGCCGCCAGGGTCTGCGTGGCCGATGAGAACCCTGCTGCAGGATTCCTCTTTCAATTGCAAATCCGTGGTCCCTGCAGGCAGCCAATCCTCACTGCAGCTGCTCCCGGCACTTCAGAGGCAGGCGACGAGTTGATGAAACAAAACGCGTTTACTGGACCAGAGTGAACGCGCAATGCTTTTATCTCTTTGGAACACACATTCGGACACTTAACATTATTGTTATTTTAAAATTACGTCGCATTCAGGATTAATTTTGACATTCCAACAATCGCAGCAATTTGCTTGTAATGTATTTTCTAACAGGACAATATCACGTGAAATGAAAATAAAATATGGATTGAAGACTCGTTCAAGGTAGGATTTACACAGGAGGTGGTTAATGTACTTGGCACGTCTCTGCCCAACCGCTGTAACTCAATCTGGAGCGCGACCAATGCTGCATCGGTCGAGCGGCCTCCTGGGAGCGAAACCTTGGCTTTCACATCGAGTGTCTCATCAGCAGTCGGGCTTCGTTGAACCAGCGCTGGTGTTTTAAACCGATGCTGGTGTGTTGGCGATGTGTTGGCAATGAGACAAGTGTTGGGATCTGAAAAGCAGCAAATGGACACCGTTTGCATGTGTTGCCACAAGCCTATCCACTGTGCGCAGCGCTGTGTTCCGTAAATATATATATTAAGCCCGGAAGCAAATGTTCTGTGTAGATATAATAAATTAAAAAATAAACCCTGTCACTTCCTTCTAAATATTAATATACGCCGCGCGTGAGCTTGAGTCAATGCTCGACCGACGACTTATGCCTAATGTCATCTGTCAGTTAAATAACACCAACCTATGGTGTTATTTAACGCGGACACAGGAAGAACATACAAACTCCACACAGAAAGGCACGCGAGCCGGGATTCGAACTCAGGGCCTTCTTGTTGTGAGGCGGCGGCGATACTGACCGCTACGCCACCGTGCCGCCCAACAATGTCTTTAATACAATGCTTTATTGCAATGCTTTACTGAAATGTATTTTCCTCTTATTTACGTATGGTAATGATTTGCAGCGAGGATGGTTCCGTGTGCGAGAATAAGGGGTGGTTGCTCTATTTCGTCTGAGATGATGTGAGACAACGGGCAGTGTTCTGACAACGAGTTAAAAGGTATATTTTATTTGAAATTACACATTTATGTACTCCACTTCAATGTAAGCGTGAATAAATAATAAAGGTCAGCGCAAATGTGAATTTGTGAACTCGCCGGGGCCAAAAAGTCATAAATGTTTAACTGCAATAAAACCACCAATATATTTTATTGTGGCGTTACCAATAAAACATCCCGCTGAATGCACTTTGCGAAAAACAAGCGTTATTTAGGAGCGCTAAAGTCTAATTTCACCGTCCAGGGTCAATTACGCTTGTATAACAAGTACCTTGCGCCTCCTGCTCGTGCAGTTTAGCGAAAATAAGCTTCCTGTGTGGCGTTCATTTTCTACTGACAGGGCACGAAACGCGCCATCACAGCTGGTTTCACGGTGGAGCAATTTTTACATATGGAGACTGATGGGAACGCTTTTATTGTGGCAGACCATCGGACCGTGGGATGGCTTCTGCCTTTCATTTTGGTTGAGCGATGAGATGTGGCGTCCTGACGGAGAGACGGCGCGTCGGTTCGTCACAGACGCCGAGGGCCTGGTGAAGGCTAGCGTGGGCTCCTGTGTGTTTCACTTAAACGCGTCTGTTGTTGTACTGATGTAGGTTTGTCACGGCTCGATTCATGATGGTTGCTCTTCAGAGCTGTTCTTTCGGGATAGCCGTGTCGAGCGCTCTCCCTCTCTCCTTCGCTAGGTTTCGCCTCCCACGTTGGAAGCATCATCAGGCTTCCAACTGTAATAATACACATCTCTCTCACTTGCCCGCAGAGAGTGCCCTCTGCCGGGCCAGCCTGTGATCCGAGCGCCGCGCCTCGGTATACGAGTTGTATGGGGGGCTGGACGGTAATCATTGCATACACACCCCACTGACAATCCTGCGGACCATCAAAATAATAATAAGAGAAAAGCGTTCTATTCAAAAGCCGCTCTGTGTCTCCCGTAAATGGGAATACAAACTTGCTGTGCTGTTGCTTTCATGAAACATAAAGGCATCAAATGTAGTGCAAAGACAAGGACAAAGATCTCCCATCCATCCATCCATTTTCTAAACCGCTTGTCCTGGTGAGGGTCGCGGTGACAGCAGTCCAAGGAGAGTGGACCAGACATCCCTTTCCTCAGCAACAGACTCCAGCTCTTCCCGGGGGATTCCCAGCCGTTCCCAGGAAAGCCGAAGGATATAATCCCTCCAACGTGTCCTAGGTCGGTCTCTAGGTCTCCACCCGGTGGGCCGCGCCTGGAATACCTCCCGAGGGAGCCTTCCGGGGGGCATCCTTACCAGATGCCCGAACCACCTCAACCGGCTCCTTTCAATCCGAAGAAGCAGCGACTCTACTCCGAGGTTGTCCCGGATTTCTGTGCTCCTCACTTTATCACGGAGAGTGAGCCCAGCAACCCTGCGGAGAAACCTCATTTCTGACTGTAGGGTCAAGTGCCGTTAGAAGCACCTATGAAGGCCGGCACAGCACACGAGGGGGTGGGTGGCCAGCACCACCCCAGCCGCCTTTGTCTCCCCAGTGGCAATGTTTACACACCGCACTAGGTACTCATTTGAGGCTGAGTCGACCTAGGAGAGGCCGACGACCGGTTCAGAAAATCATGACTGGTGCTGGCCGTAAGCGGGATTCAAATTCGAGTCATAGACAGGTTTTCTGCCCAGCGCACTAACCACTGAGCTACCGCTCCCCACACACACAGACAATCACGCACACTCTCAGAGACAAAACAAACTTGCATGGGTAGCAGATATACATGGAATAGTGCGAGTGATGGAATACATCGAATTACAGACGGTGATTAAAATAGTGCCAATTATGTTGGCACGGAAGCATCAACTTTTTGCTAATTTCATTTGGCTTCATTTGGGGGAAAGCGGGAGGTATTCACGAAGCACCCGGAGAAAAGCCACCACGAGACCATGTGGAGACAGTCCGCAGTGCCACCTCGTGGCCACAGCTCCCAGTCCCACGTCGACAACTCCAGAACTGATCGTAATCAGGAGATGGCGCAAACAAAATCATGAGATGGAGCAAACAACACAATCTGAGTACACCACACCTAGCCGTTGTGTTGTGAATCATTAGCCCGTTAAAACCACAACACATTTAATTATTTAACAATTAGTCATCATCATCAGTATTTATTGAGTCGTACAGTATATTGTAATATGGAGGGAGGAGCAGTGGCACAGAGGGTTAGCGTATTTCGCTACGACTGCGGGAGAACACCGGAGTGCCCGGAGAAACTCCACGCGGACACGGGGAGAACATGCAAACTCCACACAGAACGGCACCCGAGCCAGGATTCGTTCCCGGGAGATTCTTGCTGTGAGGTGG
>JAZEWU010000004.1:16415734-16451240 GCA_036362915.1 Geotria australis
CGCCTCACAGCAAGAAGCACCCAGGTTTGAATCCCGGCTCGGGTGCCTTTCTGTGTGGAGTTTGCACGCTCTCCCCGTGTCCGCGTGGGTTTTCGCCGGGCACTCCGGTTTCTTCCCACAGACCAAATAAATACTGCTGCATAGGTTAATTACCCTGCGGAGTAAATTGGCTCTGTGTCGCTTGTGTGTGGCTCTGTGTGTGGCTACAAACCCGGCGACCCGAATTCGATTCCCGCTCACGGCCAACACCGGTGACGATTTTCTGAACCGGTCCTCTGCCTCCCCTAGGTCGACTCAGCCTCAAATGATTACCTGGTGCGGTGTGTAAACATTGTCGGGCGTGGTGCTAGCCACCCACCCGCTTCGTGTGACGTGTCGGCCTTCATAGGTGCTCGCAAACGGCACTTGACTCTACAGCCTATACGGGGGATCTTTGTCTTCGTAGAAGGGGGTGGTGGTGTTTGTGAGCGACAGTGTGGGTGTCGAAGGCCCCGCACTGTACGTTAACCATCGTGACTGCCCGCAGAACCCGGTGCCAGCCGCGGTTTCCATATCAGTGCCATCCGTGCCAGCCGCCGTTGACCAAGGGTGCTGCTGGTGCAGCAAGCCTCAGCCTCTCAGCCACGAGGCACATACAACACGAGCACCAGCCTGACCCTCATGCTCTGTCCGCTGCTGGATGAAGTACTCTCCAAGCCGTCGTCACCACCTCTGGTGTTGGACGTGTCCGCCGCCTTGTGTTTTTGCGCTGTCCGCGTTTGGAACTCCGCTCTCGTGGCTCCCATCGCCTCTCTTCCCACGTCCCATCCTGGCGTCCCATCCTGGGTATAGCACTGCCTTGCGCCGTGTGTCTGCCGGAATAGGCTCCGGCTCACCGCGACCTTGTACAGGATTACGCGGTTTCTGACAATGGATCGATGAATACATCAGGTTGTCCTTGTATTTGTTGTATTTGCCCCGCGCCACGGAGCTGCTGTTTGGTCCACGAGTGCACCCCCCCCGTCCCACACGCTCACACACGCGCGCGTTGTGTAGTTTATTGAGGTCGTGTATTTCTCTTCATGTTTATCTGAACTTTATTTGTGGAATCCATAAACAATCAATGCATTTTCCACCACTCGTTTCCTTTCCGTCAATGGTGCTCGGGATCATCTTTCGGGTGTGTTTGATGTTTCTGAGCCGCCTGTCATCGTTGGCAGGATTAATATAATAGATCAAAGACTTTCACATTTTGGTCTCCGGTACGGGAAATAGGTTTCCAGAAATCTCTAAATCCTATTTCAAGGCTCCGTCTGACCTCGTGAGATTCACGAGCTGCCTATTGCAACGCGGAATACCAGAGGCGGAGCTGCTGTTGTCCACGCTGCGGGGAGTTGTTGCCGCTCGTGTGGCGCGTAACGGTGGATTACGAGCCCAAGGTAATTCATGATGGACACAGACAAATAGCAGCCACTGTGGTATTTTCGTCAGCTCTTTTGAAATCAAGTATTCCGAAAGTAAACAACACAAATTCTCAAATCCACCCGTTCTCTGCAATGTGTATTTGGTCGCCAGAGGGCGACACGTTCACACACAGGATGTCGTATGGTTTTGCCAGTCTTCTTCTTTGCGATTCTTCGAAGCACGATGGTCAGTGTGTATGTGTATATGTGTCTCATGGGGAGCGGTAGCCCAGTGGTTAGCGCACTGGGCTACGAATCTGGCGACCCGAGTTCGAATCCCGCTCACGGCCAACACCAGTGACGATTTTCTGAATCGGTCCTGGGCCTCCCCTAGGTCGACTCAGCCTCAAATGAGTACCTGGTTTGGTGTGTGAATTTCGCCACTAGGGAGATACAGGCGGCCGGGCGTGGTGCTGGCCACCCACCCCCCTCGTGCGCATAGCAGCGTAGTGGCAATGGGCTCCTCCGTTTGTGTCTGGCAGTGTTGCGAGCATCACGCGCTTACCTGTGCCGTCAGGAGGCCGGCAGCCCGCTACCTGGTCGCCACGGCCGCCCGGGCTCGGTGTCGTCACGCCTCACTCGCTTGCGTTAGCTGTTTACTCGCTGACAAGCTGAGGGAAAAATACCGATTTGGCCTGATGCAAGACATCCTGCGATTCCTGTTTCGTTGGCGACAACAATGAAACATGTGTCTTCCTGTGCGGCTTACTGCACCTCTGCACGGCTCTCTTGATAATTTGCAATATTATGCTTGGAAAAGAAAAAATTCCGAAATGTCAGGATAGGCCAGTGGCTTAAACCCTAGCGGAAGGTACGCCCAGCACACCGTGTTTTAGTTTTACATTGTGTTAGGTCAATTCAAGGACACGCGGTGTTGATCTGTGTAAAATATGTTAGCGATATTTAGAAAAATATATTACTAGTTATATTTCGCCAAAGAATGCTGATAAATCGGCATTTTTGCATGTTTGGATGGATACTATACCAAATAATGATTGAGTTTCCTTGTAAAAACAAACAAAATTAAAGAAAAATCTAAAATGTAATTACGAACTAATGTTTGTAGATATGTTTACGACCTCATATACATCAGACACTTGCAACTCATATGCATTTAATTCCTTCATTCATTGTCAGAAACCGCTTAATCCTGTACAAGGTTGCGGTGAGCCGGAGCCTATCCCGGCAGACACAGAGCGCAAGGCAACTTGAGCCCCATCCTGGCGACTAGCCTGGAAAGAGCCGAGAGGCGTTTTCCAGCGAGAAAACCCGCATAAAATGTCCCTGTCGGCCGATGGCTGTCAAAACTGTTGTGCGGTTTACTGTAACAAAGTTCAACAAAATGCCACCAGATCTCGGTGCGAATTAATTCCCGGCGACGATCGCCGATTCCGAAGCCCGCAGTCGGCACACCCGGACGGACAGGTGGCCACTCTTACTTCGGCACTTTTCAGTTGATCTTCATGCCAGTGTTAGGACCCTCTGAGATCACTCGCTGCTCCTTACAAACGCGATGTGCAATGCTGTGTGTAAATGTTTATCATGGTTAGGTTAAGTTGTTAGGTTAAGTTATCATCAATTCGCGCGTTTGTTGTGTTGCGGGACTCTTGTAAAGAGCTTGCAAGCTCACTGGGTATGTTTCTGCTGTAATAATAAACATCCAATAATAAACATCTATCTAGCGTTAGTTTATTACATCGGTTAGTGACTAAATCGCGTTAGTTTATTACATCGGTTAGTGACTAAATCGCGAGTGCCCGTTGCTTGACAATGGGACCGATTTGATCAAGAGGAGGAGTCGTGCAGAATGAGCCGCGAGCGAAGCTGGCTGCGACAAGTGGCCCAGGATGATTTGTTTTTAAGAGCGCGGTTCACGAGGGGGCTCTTCATCACCAAGATGGGCCCTGCGTGCGTAAGCGGTGGCCTTTGTCCCGGATACGATTTCCGTTCACGCTCACAATTCCGCCCCGTGCGTGTAAACTCAAACAAGCGCGTGAATGTAGCGTCACGTGTCGCGTGTATGTGTACATCGAGTCTGGTACGTGTCTTCCAGGGCAGCACGGTGGCGCGTTGGGTAGCGCTGCCGCCTCACACCAAGAAGCACCCCGGTTCGAATCTCGGCTCGGGTGCCTTTCTGTGCGGAGTTTGCATGTTCTCCCCGTGTCCGCGTGGGTTTTCTTCAGGCACTCCGATTTCCTCCCAGAGTCCGAAGACATGCTGCTGCATAGGTTAATTGGCCTGCGGACTAAATTGCCCCCGGTGCCCTGTGATGGACTGGCGTCCCATCCTGGATATAGCCCTGCCTTGCGCCCTGTGTGTGCCGGGATAGGCTCCGGATCACCAGGACCCTGTACAGGATTAAGCGGTTTCTGACAATGGATGGATGAACGAAGCACGTGACTCGTCCACATGCTTGTATTGTGACATGGCATCACAATATTATAAGGCATGAATTGTCGATCACTGGGAGTATCGACACATCGTGTTAACCACGTGCACGTGTGACCAAAACACGTTGCATAACCAGTTGACGTTTCTCGCCAGGCACGTGTCTTGATTTAAACCCGTATTCTGCTGACACACGTATAAATTGCGTCTGTCATTAGAAAGTCAAGCGAGGCATGGGATGATTTGTAGGAATCACTCGTCTGTCAGCTACGGGGCTTCTCTCTCGCGACGTCCATCGAGCCGTAGCGGGGATTGAACCGTGCCGAGGGAGCAGCTCGCAATCACACGCTGACTGGGAGCTGTCTCGATCCATCGTCATAATAATAATAATAAATGCCATTATAATGCGCTCATCATCATCATTATTGTCAGAAACCGCTTAATCCTGTACAAGGTGGCGATGAGCGAGAGCCTATCCCGGCAAACACAGGGAGCGAGGCAGGGCTATATACAGGATAGGACGCCAGTCCATCCAGAGCATCGGGGGCAATTTAGTCAGCAAGCCAATTAACCGATGCAGTAGCATGTCTTTTGACTGTGGAAGGAAACCGGGGAAAAAAATGCTGATACTCATAAGGGCGCCGTGAACCGAGAAAGTTTGGGAAGCACTGCTGTACAGGATTAAGCGATTTCTGACAATGCATGGATGTTGTTATTGAGACGAGGGTCACTGGGAATAATCAGTGGGCTCTCTCTGAGTGGATCGCCCCGTACTGTCTCGTACTGTGCAGCATCGTGCAGGGTCAGTGCGGGCGGGGGAAACTCGCACAAGCGGCGGCGGTGGAAACCGAGGGAGGCTGCTGGCGAGAGATACGGCCGCAACGACAATGAAACCCTTAACCCTGCTTCTTTCCTGCTTCTTTCCTGCCACGTTCTCAGGGTCCCCGAGCACGTGGCCCCGTCGCGACTTGCTGTAACGCGCTCTGCCCCCGCTGATTACTTTATTGTGCACGGAATAATGGAGAGAAAGCACAACACACAGTTGACGAATCGTTAACGATCTTTGGGTCAAATAAAGAAAACATAATACGACATAATTGGCCGTTGAAGGAACGCTTAATCAGAAGTAAAGAACGCTAAAACATTGTGTACGATGGCAAATGAATGAAAACACGTAACACGCACGCGTTCACGTTTTTACGCGTAAACTCTGACGAGGGGACCGGCTGGGTGTCTATGCAGTGGTAACATCTGCGCCTCACAGAAAGAATGGTCTTGCCCGCGGTGGGTTCGATTCCCGCCTCGGGAGCCTTTCTGTGTGAAGTTTGTATGTTCTCCCCCTGTTCTGCGTGGGTTTCCTCCGGATTGAAAAACGGTTGGATGCGTGCCTTTTCGAGATACTAGTATTAAGGTGACTGTCTGTTAGAGTTGTAGTTTCTCTTTAGAATATAATTCTGTGGAATTCGCCTCCACGTCACCTCGTGTGTGTTCCTTGTGGCGCGGAATGCTCGTTATATGTGGGGGCATCTGCTCTTTACAGCTATGTGTCAGTGACTCGGCCGTTTTATCCCCTTATCTCCGTGCAGCCGGTGATTGTTTACTCTGCGGGGAAGAGTAACTGTGAGGCCAAGACATCTGCTCTTCAGAACTATATCTATTCTTGTGGAAGCGAATGGCCGCTACGTCTGTGGACATCTGCGTTTTACAATCGTGAGCTCACCTCTAGGTGACCTGAGTGTTCATAGAGGGATGGAGTCACCATTAAGGTCTGGTTTTGGGGCCAGGAAACGTAAAAGGTTAACAAATAATTATGGCAGCTCGAAGACAGAATTTCGATTCACACTCCGCACATGTCAGCTTGGCATCTGACAGGTTGTGAGTGTGCTGCTCGTAAATTGAAATAATAACGCGCGGATAATAATGATTATGTCAACATGTAACGCGCAGTTTTCACTCACTCTCGTACAGCGAGAGCGACTCGGAGGCAGTAGGAACGACAGACAAGCAGGAGTGCAGCTACACGGTGAGCCGGCGCCAACAATTAGCCAAGCTCAGCGGATCTCTATCTAGTCAAGGATTATCAGTCGGTTAGTGAATGTTGGTTGCTCATTATCCATGCATCATCATGCTTCCAACGTGGGAGGCGAAACGTCGCGAGGGAGAGAGGGAATTCGCTCAGTGACACGGCTATCCCGAAAAAACAGCTCCGAAGATCAACCATCATGAATCGAGCCGTGACAAACTTACATCAGTGATTAGTGAATGTTTACATTTGGGAGGAGACCGGAACACCGCGAGAATACGCGTGTGTGTGACGGGGAAACGGGACTTGCAGGCCTAACGTGAGGGGAAATGCATGTCACTGTGAAGGGTGAATAATGGGTAATGAAGCGAGACCTCAGGAATCTTTGGGCGCGAAACCGGAAACAACCCGGAGGCGCCTGTGGGCCGCACAGACGGAGACCGGGTGGCCCAGTTGTCACATCTGCGCCTCAAACAAAGAATCACTAACTGTAATCATTCACGGGTGACAAGGTGGCGTGGTGAGTATCGCTGCCGCCTCACAGCAAGAAGAACCCGGGTTCGAATCCCGGCTCGGGTGCCTTTCTGTGTGAAGTTTGCATGTTCTCCCCGTGTCCGTGTGGGTTTTCGCCTGGCACTCTGCTTTCGTCCCACAGTCCAAAGACATGCTGCTGCATAGCTTAATTGGCCTGCTCACTAAATTTCCCCTGGTGCCCTGTGATGGACTGGCGTCCGATCTTGGGTATAGGCTTACCTTCTGCGGGGGATAGGCTTCGGCTCACCGCAACCCTGCATAGGATTAAGCGGTCTCTAACGATGGATGGACGGATGGATAATAATCCATCATGAAACATACCGACACTGAAAACTCATCTGCAAACCACGACACGTTACAAAGAAGTGTTCTTTTTTATTGGTCATGTAAGTCGCTGTACAGTACACATGTAAGTTGCTATACAGTACACATGCTGCGATAAATCCGCATGAAGGCGGCCTCCACATCGGCTCCATCTCCCCGAACTGTCGTCGAGAGAGCGAGGGTCGGCCTACTTCTCATACGTCCGGACACACTCCACATCACCCATTTTGCAGGTCTGGGCGACAGAAGGAAAATACACACATATATTACAGTCAGCACATAGCCACGCATCGATTATGCTCTCAATCTCTGCAACGTACTGGTGCAGGTTTTCACGGCTCGATTCACGACGGTTGTTGCTCTTCAGAGCTGTTGTTTTCGGGATAGCCGCAAGAACAGCTCTGAAGCGCAACCATCAATCCTGTGCAACGGCAACACGCGGAATGTTCTTTTCGAAAATGCGATAGCTGCAGAATGGTCGCTTACCAAAATCATCTTTCCGTCTTTGATCTCCCTTGTCAGCGTGGTCTGCTTGCCGCCCCACGTTTGTACGTGCAGCAGTGTGCTGCTCCCTTGCAGGGAGATGACGGACTGTGGGCGAGGTGGTGGAGCGGTCATGGAGGGAAAGTGGAAAAGCAGTCGTGATGCTGGGTGCATGCAAGCGCTCCAATTACAAACACACAAACTGCTTTGTGAAATCCCATCCATCCATCCATTTGTCAGAAACCACTAAATCCTATACAGGGTCGCGGTAAGCTGGAGCCTATCCCGGAAGACACAGGGCGCAGGGCAGGGCTATACCTAGGATGGGACGCCAGTCCATCACATAGTATAGCTCTTTTCACGGGTTAGGTCACGTAAAAAATAAGTGTCATTAAGAGACACCTACGCCTCTGTATGCTTGTATGGGACTTAAGCCCTTACATCTTTGTATTTGCGAACAGCGCGAGTGAGTGCAAAACACGTTGCAGCCGACGTTGGAACCCGCGTGGGAACCTGCGTGGGAACCCGCGTACGAACCCACCTGGACCTCTCTGCCATCCGCAGTCACTTCCTTGAACTCCTCGCCCAATTTGCAGACGATCTCCGTGTTCTTGAAGGAGCTCGTGCTCCTGATGGTCAACTTCTCCCCGTCACAGACGATCTCCACGGAGGGTTTGGTCATGTTTCCTAATTTCCTAGCGGGAAAGGAGATGCCTGCACAACACGACGGCCACGCGATTACATTGGCGCGGTCACGGTTCGGGTACATATATAGGAAGCAGTCTGTGGCAATATATTGGCGCCGGCAAACCACCTGGCTGCCTCCTCCGCCTCTCTGCGGTTTCGTCGCTACGCCTCTTGAGTCGTTCTCTCGTCGAATGAGTACCTTCGACACTGAATGAATATGTGCCACGCAGCAGCGTTATGAATTGTAATTATTATTATTTGCAACAGCCACGAGGAGAGCCAGCAGAGGGATCGAGAGACGCGACGCACCCGGTGTTCACCTGCACAGATTGCACGTGTGTGTTCAGGACAAGTTCCTGCAACGTCTCCAGTTGCGGAGGAGGCAACAGCTTGGATTGCCAGCTGTTCATGGCAAGAGCACCGCCTGTAAACGATGGGTCCTGATCCTCCGTCAACAAGCAATAGCGGCCACACGATCATGCAGCTTACCCAGGGCCTTCATGTAGTTGTCAAAGTTGACACTGTCCGTCAGCCTCCACGTTCCGCAGTAGACGTCGACCATCGTGCGTGCCGGCTAAGGCGCTGTGGGGTTCCTGGTAGCGTGTGGTTGCGGGTTGCTGCTCTGTGCTGTGTGTGGAGACCTGATGCTGCCGGTGGGGTGTTGATAAGTACTGTGGGCTGCAGAACGACCGCCTGCATTTAAACACCTACTACCCTCACCATTGGTCAATCGGGGCCGCCCCGCACTTACCATCGAGCCGCCCCTCTCGCCCTGGAGGAAGCACGTGGGGAAGGTGATAGATTGCCACGTGCCTTTCTGTGTGTAGTTTACATGTTCTCCCCGTGTCCGCGTGGGCTTTCGCCGGGCACTCCGGTTTCCTCACACAGTCCAAAGACATGCTGCTGCATAGGTTAATTGGCCTGCGGACGAAATTGCCCCCGGTGCCCTGTGATGGACTGGCGTCCTGGATATAGCCCTGCCTTACGCCCTGTGCCTGCCGAGATAGGCTCCGGCTCACCGCGACCCTGTACATGATTAAGCGGTTTCTGACAATGGATGGATAGGTCGTGGGTTTCAATGATACGTCGATTACGATGGAGTCGTGCCTGGCAATATAGTTTTCGTATCATGCAAGTTACATGCACATTTGCTCATGTGTATCTTGAGCCCCATTTTGTAGAGTTATTTGATAGATCATTCTGAGTTTTTATGAAACGTTAACTGTCAAATAAATGGACCCCACTTTTAAACAATGAATGAACAGTCATTTATTTAGGACAATGAATGACAATTAATTCATTGTTGGGGGTCAAGGTAGAAGCGTTCACGTCGCGATCCCTGTCAGGTAATACTCGGTATTGCCTGCGAATTCTACCAAACACTTCGAAGCCGAGCTGAAAGACAACGATGTCCAGAGGCTGACCATCGTGCTTCGAAGAATCGCAAAGAAGAATAATTCATCGTTAGATACCGCTTAATTCTGTCCAGGGTTGCGGTGAGCCAGAGCCTATACCGGCAGACACAGCGCGCAAGGCAGGGCTCTACCCAGCATAGGACAGCATAGTACTAATAAAATGCCGCCACCTACAGGTCACAGAGATGAAACTACAGCGAGACGGAGAAAATCAACCAGTTTATTCTTAACAAGCACACCATTACATTTTAGATCCAATCAAGAAAACAGAACATCGGCACAAGCCAGCATCTAACTCCTCTTATACCAAGTGCAAAAAAGCCCAATTTCAAACGTATATCCTGACATCATAGTATTCAAAAAGACGTTTGCAGGTTTATGTGGGGAAACATACGGATGGTAGAATTAAGACTGGATTTTTTAAAAACATATTAACCTGCACGGGGTGCCACTGGAAAAGGTTTCCCTGTAGTAACCAGGGTTACTATGAATGCGGGGCAATATCTAAAAAAAATATTACATTTCTTTCGTGGTGGAGCATTAGCAAAACGTACAATTTGTTTCACAGGTGATCAACTTTTAAACATATAATTGTATTGTTATACATTTTATGCAGTGTTTTATATTTAAAAAAACATTGGCACGTACAAGCTACTTGAAATAAGTTATACGAAAACGACCAACGTCCTTCTTTTAATGCCATTATGGTCTCCTGGTTAATACTTAATGTCCTCACACAGACTTAAGTCATCAATGAATGAATATTCGCAATAACGCTTTCTCGATTCACGTTTTGTGTAGTCAGACAATTGTTACATCGCGTAATACAATCTAAACGCATGCGCTTTGCATGGCTATGAGCAAGCTTGCTTCCAGTGTTACGTGAAACTTAAAATTACAACTTAAAGACAGCCCCTGAAAAGATAAAACACTGAGCTAATACATATTTGTTGACACGTGTAACCACTTGGTGGATGCAAACACATGCAGACATGGTATATGAAGTCAGGTACAAACATTCTATACAGTATATAATTCAAAATGTGTTATTTTCTGGCTTATCTATAAAGGTGTCACGACACCACTGGACTTTACAGGCAAAACATGTGTACACAGACATATTTACACGTTATATCTTTAAAATGAACGTTATAAAATTGGTAAAACGACTTTTGAAATACGAAGTATGTGAAAGCTCAAAGGGGGAGACATTTTTACAATAATAAAATGGAATTTCCCCATCCCGTTATTAATAAGGAACTTAAACTTGCCGTGCCCCACTTTTTATCAGTCACAATTTGGCCCAAAAAATCACATCAGCCACTGTTGCTATTGGCTTCTTGAACAACCTAGACAGTGCAGAGATGCACCGACGCCAGTGTGAACCAGAACATCTACTGTGGAACCCAAACTCGTCCTTACCACAGCTCGCCAGTCGTCCTGCCGAGCACATAATCGCACGGCACGGTACTCCGCTAACATCTGCGGAAGGTTGACAGTTGCCCGTGGATCCAGAAAAATTAGAACTACTGCCCTGGATCGTATTAGGGTTACGAGTTGGGTGTCTGGGGTTAAGGTTTAGCCTTGAGCACGCACAGTGAGCCCTGTAGCCATACACTCGCTGGTGTGCGTTTTAGTCTAGGTGTAAAGATTTTCACAGTGAAATAAATCTCCATTACATCACATCATCGACAGAGTACACCTTCGTTTTGGTTTAATAGCAGTGGTACGAACATTGTTCTATGAAAACCTCAATGATCATGCTCAGGCAGTGCAAGCTTGTGTTTTGTCTGCTCGTACTGTGTCGGAGACAGTGTACCAGAAGTGTTTTTCTAAAAGTCTACTTATATACACTATATTATTAAAACATCACTGGTATTTGTTACAAATATATTTTTCATTCTGAGACTAAGGTAGGTTTAACATCACCTCTTAAGGTTTAGGATACAAATTATCTACGTGTGAGAGTATATCATGCACTTTAAGTGCAGGCAAAATTCAAGTTTAGTTCTCTAGAAACAACGTTCTCACATTCAAATATCGTACCAGCAGTAGTATTGTGGCAAAACGCACCAACAGATTGCTTTACTCGATAGCCTCATACAAAACGTATGTGACTGCCACATGGCACACTGAATTTATTATTGTTTCAGATATGTTACGGAACATATTTCCCTTTTAGAAAATGTAACATATTTAAAATCTACAAAAAATAAACGCAGTTATTCATACAACAGAACTGTCCGGCCAGTGTTCTTTCTACGATGCTTCCAGTGTGATACGATTCCTTAACGTCGATTTATTTAAAAAAACGTAACAAAAAGGCTTTGTTATCAGGCTAAGGGAATGGCTGCAGGTGAGTTGCTGTCTTGCGTGTCAGTGCTCGGTGCACACAGAAGGGAACAAGCATAGAGGCACGGCGGTCCGCTGAGATCGTCACGCGGGAGCTCGCCAAGCCACTCCCCTCCCTGCCCTCTGGGCACGAGGAGGAGACCTGCTTCATCTTCTCTCACATCGAAGGCCACCTGAACTGGCTCCAGCCTTCGTCACGGTTTGTGAAATCTACAGACACAACAGCCGCTCAGTCAATTCGCTCAGACAGCCGGGGGTCTGGTGCACGAATCCACGGCGTCCTGCGTGTATTGCCTCGTCACGAGGTTCATTGACAGCGGCAGTGGAGACACCGGCGGTTTGATGGGCCAAGGACTGGCGAGGGTGACCGTGAGGTCTCAACCGAGCCAGTGAGGGATGTCTGCCTGACGTGGCATTAATCAAGAGCTTTAGGGCTTTACGCTCACACAGCCCTACATTTAACTAGGCGCACAACGGAAGCAGTCAATGTAATAGTACATTAAAATACTACAAAAAGCAACGACGGCAGTGACAACTGCCGGGCAACATTCTGCAACCCCGGCGACTGTACTCGTCACGCAATAAACACAGAGGGCGCTGACCTGGTGAACTTCCTGCTCTCTTCATGCACCTCCATCTCCGTGCTCTTGAACGTGTTCAGCTCACTTCTGATGGCAGCCTGGGGACACGGGGTCAGCACAATCACCCTACCGTCGTTCGCGCTGTTCTACCCCGAGCATTTGCCAACACAGGGGTGGCCTGACGGCTCAGAGGAGACAGTCGGTAGCGCCGGGATACTGGATTCAAATCCAGGTGGTGACCTGGATATAAACTGGGTGTTCAAATGTAGTTATTGTCGTGCCTTGAGGGTCTGAGCCTGGATAAAAAATTCGTCACTGGTGTTGGCCGTGAGCAGGATTCGAACTCGGGTCGCCATGTTTATAGCCCAGCGTGCTAACCACTGAGCCGCCGCCGCCGTGCGAGTCGAGTCGGCACAGACGGCGCCACGCTCGCGTACCTTGTCGGCGGACGTGAGCCGTGTCCAGGGCTTGTCGCCTTTGCGGTCGTAGTCCTGGGCCTCGGCCACCTCCACGTAGTCGTTGAAGTGGAGCAGGATCTTCTTCTCACGCAGCTCCTCCACCGTCGGTCTCATGCTTAACTGCGCTCGCATAGTGGGTGGGTGGGGATCGGAGGTCACACAACCGCTGCACGCACAGGAGTACGTCACGTACAAGACAGCGCTACTCTGCCACCGTGCGATTCACAGTCTGCCTTGTGCCCTGTGTCTGCCGGGAAAGGCTCCGGCTCACCGCAACCCTGTACAGGATTAAGCGGTTTCTGACAATGGATGGATGGACGGACGAAAAGTGGCCATGTAAAAGTGTTGAGATGTTCCGTGGCTCGCCGCGTTTGAGGCCAAGCACCCACCTTCCGCGTGAGTCTGCGTTTGAGCTCCTGCTTCGCCTCTTGCTGCTCGTCCTCATTAACCACCGCTGGCAGAAAAATAACAAAATCATCATTAAACCTGCATCCAATTACAAGCACGTGTTTAACAAAAGAATTCAAAGATTAAGTCATTAAACGTTTCAAATTAGGAAAATGGCCTAGTGGTAGCTTTCTGATTTGCCGCAGAGGTTCACGAATCGAACCCAGCAGGTGACCCGGTTAAAACCGTGATCAGATTAACCACAAAATAAGTGCAGTCTGCTTCACACTGTATATTAAAGACCCCGTGACGCCATTTGATGTGTGTCAGCATCACGGTCCGAATTCCTTTCAGTACCTGTAAATTACGAAATTAATTAATTGGTTAAAACCACGTAGCAACAAGGCCCCTGCTGGTAGACAATATCCATCTGTGAAAATGAGTACCTTTTTAATAGCCTTGTACTATAAGGTGCAAATGCGAAATGTACTAAATTGTGATTTTTTATCATTAAAGAAAATATTTTTTAGTGGACGATCAAACGGCGAAGGAACAAGTCTGACTACACTGTAGTTGCTCAAATTGAAGCGCGTACGTTTGAGGATGTTTCTCTGCAGCAACTCGGTAGCGGACGGTCGCTGGCTTAGGCGTCTGAAAAACACAGGACAGCGGTGATGCGTAGTCCGGTACTCACTCGCACGAGGACAGCAGCACTAGGACGTCAGTACGTGCAGCACTGCTCCTGACAACTATGCGAGATACATTTTCTGTACGCGGAAATAATGGGGGTTTGTTAAGAGAAAAAAATAACACGGATATTCCGGGCAACTCCACCACTAAGTTGGGCACGGAAATATTTCAAGAACACGGTGTACATCGCTATCGCTAACTCACGGCGACACCTGGCCTCGTCTTCACAGAAGCCAGGCGAGCTGCTGCCGTGCGTGTCGTACCGGGTCAAGGTGTTGCCGATCTTCATGCGTATCTTCAGCCGCTCCAGGTCTGCCTGGCCAGGACTGAGGTTCTTGTTTTCCTGATCCTTCGACGAGGAATTCTGGCTGATCAGGATGGCAAGAGAGTCTTTGCGTGTGATCTTGTTCGCGAATGCACCTGCAAGAAACAGGATGGTTCATTGTGAGCTGCGGCATCTTGGATAGTTGTCAACATCTTATTTAATTGAGTTGCGTATAGGCATTTAACAATGTGATTTTCACTGGTGAAAATATATTCGTAGGTTCACCATACGACCAATGTGTTGTCTGCAAGTAATCATAATTTTCGATTGATGGAGGTTTTAAGCGAATAATATACAAGTTAAACAACTGTACAATCGAAAGAACAAATGTGCCTGCCAGCAGTGTTAAGCAACTCCCCACGCTCCTTTGAGCAGGAAGACACTTAACACGTTTTACTTCACGAGCAAAAGTAATATATCATGGATATCGTGATCACGACTCGTAAACCGTATAGACGTATTTTCAAAACACTGAAAAGTTAAATTTTCATACTTGAGATTGGCACATCCTCCTCTTCCCCCTCCTCGTCGTCGTCCTTGTAGGCAATCGGGCCATCGTCGCAATCGGAATCCGAGTGCGAGCCATCCGCATCCCCGTGCGCGCCGGCCTCCCCTCCTCGCTCTTCACTGTCGTCATCGCGAGCGTCATCGTCCTGCTCGCTCGCCACCGGCTCCGGAGCCTTCACTACCAGCTTGCGTCCCTGCGGCGGCGGCCCAAACTTGAGTAGCTTATTCAGCTCGCTGTTGAAGTTCTTGGGTTGCTGTTGCAGCAGGAGACCCCCCTGAGGTTCCAACGCGTGATCGGACGGTGTGGAATCCTGCGAGGGAGAGGGCGGTTGGCCGGGCGTCGGGGCGTCGCTGGGATGGGCCGGCGGCACGCGTTGATGCGCGGACGGCGAGTGCGGCTGCGCGGAGTAGGTCTGCGTTTTACTGGGGAGCTTGGGGGAGTTGGTGCTTTGAGGCCGCAGCGAGGCGTGTGGTTTCGGATGGACGGCCGGAGGCGCAAACGGCGGAGGAGGCTCGTCGCTGTCCGAGAGGTCTGCGTGGTCCGGACGGGCCAGAAGGCGGAGATCCTGTGCTTGCAACGATTCAGTCGGTCTGGTAATGCCTGACGCCTTCACATAGACCTTCTTGGGAGGAACTGGAGGGGCCACTGATGGTAATGGGGCTGCTGTAGAATCCCCTGCGAAAAAAACAAAACATGTCAAGCATTACATTTCATTCAGTTACAGTATTGTCATAAGCGTCAGGCTACAATCACTATCTTCGATGAGCAACATTAGATCACAATTAGCATGCAAATTTCTACCTAGCTGTTATTCCAAATCTTGATTTGTTTGAAATGTTGAAAATGTTACATTTGTTCACTCTCTTAATGTGCAATAAGCTACCTAGAATTTCTTCCCATCGCATGTTTAACTGTATTTTTTATTTATTTGGTTACTAATGTGCAATGCTGTCTGTAAATCGTTATTTTTATATTTTCATAAATTTTTCTCAATTCGCGTGTTTGTTGTGTCACGTGAATCCTGTAAAGAGCTTGCAAGCTCACTGGGTATTTTTCTGGTGTAATAAGAAACATCTATATGAAGGCTGGGCGGCACGGTGCCACCTCACAGCAAGAAGGTCTTGGGTTCGAAGAAGGTTTGGGTGCCTTTCTGTGTGGAGTTTGCATGTCCTCCCCGTGTCCGTGTGGGTTTTCGCCGGGCACTCTAGTTTCCTCCCACAGTCCAAAGACATGCTGCTGTCGTCCCATGCTGGGTATAGCCCTGCCTTGTGCCCTGTGTCTGCCGGGATAGGCTTCGGCTCACCGCAACCCTGTACAATATTAAACGGTTTCTGACAATGAACGAAGGAATATACGAGGGCTTGAATCCCTGACAAAGTACGCGAGCGCCTCGTCACAAAGCCACTCACCGGCGCGGCCGTCAAACCCAGAGGAAGTCGACTTAGGGGGTAAAGGCGGAGGTGGAGCAGTGAGACGGGAAGGCAAGCCACCCGCCAGAGGGCTCGGATTGGGGGAGAATGTTTTTGGAGGTAACAGGGGAGGAGGAGCGCTCTGGACGCGCGGGAACGTCCCCCATGCGGGAGCGCCACCGTTCGCCTCTACGCGAGGGGCGGCAGCGCGACGGAGGAGCGCAGTTGTTAAGGGCGACAGAAGGAGTTGGGGAGAAAATGCGGGGCGGGGGGGGTAGAGGTTTAGTAGGGGAGACACCATAACCAGCCAAATACACCAAAAGCACCACACAACATGCAGAATCCCACACTATCTGCTGAGACTCCCGACTATTAACCACAATGGGATGAATTGGATTTCCAACCACTGCTAGCATCGTGGTGAGCGATATCCAAACCAGTCCTGTGTCCTGCCGCCACCGATCGGCACTACTCCTCAACGGCATCCCGCTGCTGCTGCTACTGCTGCACGGTCACAGATGCAACGTAACAGTACCCACCCATCTGGACTTTGGTCTTCTTTTCCCTTTGGTCGTCAGAATTAAATACAAATTAATTTAAATAAAACATAATCAACTGCAGTGGCAGGGGTCTTTAAGCACAAGCTGGAAACAAGTCCCCAGTATTGCCGTTAATGCGGCCTTATGAGTTTGAAATTCTGAATAAAAAAGATAACATTTTAAACGGTTCTTATTAGGGTGGAGGTCTCGTCTGATTTGTCTATTTCACGGGAGTTTTAAATGGTGGTGGCGGCGCCGAGATGTTTACGAACAGTGCTAATGAATGTTACCCTGCTACTTTGCAGAGCTAATTTAATCAATTACGCTTGGTCAGACATCGGGGACAGAGGAACAGTAATAATAATGGCGTAATTTCAAAGCAATAAAAGCACCCACCAATTCCACTGTACGGAATATGCCTCAGCAGATAAGAGTCTGGATTCTGCAAATACCCCCCTTGTAGTATGAAAATCCGCTTATCCGTATCCATGTGGGGGCCACACAAATACAATGTTTTTGACCTGGAAATCCACGCAAATTTTCTTTTTATCCGCACTCTAGAGCACATTTCCAGGAAGCATCCTTAGCCTGGATCTATTGCAGGCATGGATAGCAGATAGGTTTGATGATGGGGCTATGGATAACAGGATTTTCATTGTATTGTTCACGCATTCAGTACTGCAAGATACCATCACCAAACCAATAAACCAAACAAAACCACCATGCAAACAGTTGCCTTGTGCTGTTATTGCCTTGTTACGTGGGGGGATACCACGTGGAAGGGCAACCAATATAACCCAAATGTAATCAACCCTGTGTTATATTTGTGACCTCCAAATGTGCTCCTGGGCCAACCTTTCACCAACCCACAAGAAGCGGTCTGGTAAAGTATGGTCAAGCAACCCCGGTAATGAACGCGGTATGGGGACAGGCCTTCATCCATTGGTACAACAGGGGGGTGTACATTATTTTCATTAAATCAATTCATGCTCCATTTCTTTGAGACTGCCAGATAGGGTGTGAGACAGGTTGGTTTAGCCAGAAGGTGGCATTTAAGCCGTTTCTGCAGCAATATCCATTCCTCTCCACTAGGCGATACTGTGCAGATAATGTTTTTGGTTTTCTCAGTGTCAGATGTTCCCTGTGATGGACTGGCGTCCCATCATGGGTATAGTTCTGCCTTGCACCCTGTGTCTGCTAGGATAGGCTCTGGCTCACCGCAACCCTGTACAGGATTAAGCGGTTTCTGACAATGAAAGAATGAAAGGGTCAGATGTTAGTGGTTCACGAGCGGTCACCCAAACCCAAGGCCTGTTTATCTCAATGTCTTTACAGAATGCTCATTATGCAAACTGATGTAATTCCATTTTAAATAGCTCAACATTTGCTCACATAAGCGCCACAGTTTAAAATTGGACGTAAAGTCTTCTCTCTGACCTGCAAAGCCACATTTTTAATAACAGAACTAAGGGTCACAGGTAGAACCACTGACCACCACTCAAAATTACACCATCACCCTCATCCATTCGCTATGCGCCATGCACCTAAGTCTCTCGTTTATGACCACCTGCTTTGTACAAAAACGAGGCTACACGGCAATATGTTGAAAGGGCAGAAAATCAACAAAATTACAAAGGACCTCTTAGGAGAGAATTTATCACCTTTAGGGAAGTCTGGCCCCATGTCAAGCATGTTGCCATGCTACATTTGTAAATACAAAAGCTGTAAAACGTCAGCTGACTATTACGCGATTGCAACTCGAACAGGTGCAAACGCAGCGCCGAAAAGGGCAGAGAAGAGAGGAGATAAACACTCGGCGCGTTCCCTTTCAATCGGCGCATCCCACACGGGGCCTCTTGGAGACACCTTTTCATGAGACCCACCGACCCCAACCACCCGCAGCTCTGCGACGCGGCCACATAAATCCGCCGCTCAATTTAATTAAAGACGCATTAAGTAGAGTCGGCACCAGGGCACCAACACGCTTCCGCGCGTGTGCGGCGACGCAACCGCGAGCGGCCGAGTACCCACGCTCACCGGGATCCTTGCTCTGCCTCTGCTCCTCCGCGCGCTCGGCCCTCTTTGCGTCGGCGCTCGCGGCGGCGTGCGCCTCGGCCGCGGGGCCAACGAGGACGGACGTCCTGGGAGAGGGGACCGGTTTCACCGCCGGGACGTTAACGGGGCCCGGCGGCGCGGATTCATTTCCGGCGGCCTGCGACTCGGCGCCTTTGCCTCCGCCGGCCTCGGCCACTAGGGCCGACTTGCGGTCGACTTGGAGACGAGCGTGCAGCGGGAGCGGCAAGGCCACGGACGCCCGCGACGGCGGGCCCGACGAAGGATTCGCAACCGCGCCGGCGTACGGATCGGATTTGGGCCGGACCTCCGTCGGGGAGGGCTGCGGTTGCGCGTCCTCCCGGCTCGGCACGTGTCCGTTGCCGAGCTCCGGCTCCTCCGGCTCGTCCGGCTCCTCCTCGGGAAGGCTCGGCAACACGGACGGGCCTCCTGTTACGGACCGACGCAAGCGGTGACTCATGAGAACGTAACGTACTAGAGTTACATCGCTTATATTACACGTTACGTCACACGTGATACACATGTTTTTCAAGCCACTATTGACAGAGGCCTCCTGCTCAGCGTAATTTGCTCTTTACTGGAACAACGATCATAAAGGTGACAATCGGTGAGCAGGAGGGGATTCTGACCTCCCCCGGTCATCACAAGGGGTGCCACATCTAAACTAAATATTTGATAACTAAAATAAACAAATTAGTTGGTGATACTGCATCGGCAGTTGTGCACAAGCACACATAATAAATACAAACCCAGGCTTAATAAGATACACAGGCTTAATAAGATAAACACAGGCATAATGGGAGTAAGTATATAAATAGGTGGTAATTGAGCAATGGCCTTCTAGATTGCACATTCTTATCAAGAAGGATCTTAGTCCGAAATGTCGCCACTAATGCTTTTTTTCCTTTTGCGGCAGTTTCATGGACGACTGTGCTGAGTTTTAACTTCTACCTTCCGGAGGACCTTGGGTTAACGTATCGTCTTGTACTTAACATACGGCTTCACAACAAAGGTGACAATCGCATCCAACACTGGACAAAGTGTGTAGGCGCGAGGATACATTTGTGGACATTCGATTTGGGACAGATGCTGACGGAAGAACAAGAGTCGCTCTGAAGATACCGGTGGTTTCCGGAGGCTCCTGCAGGAGGCCCTTCTTGATCAGCTCCTCTCGCGGCAACCTCGTGGAGATTTTTCTCTCCAGCTCTGCCAATCACAGGGCCACAAAGACACAGAATCATCCCTCCATCCAGTGTCAGAAACCGCTTAATCCTGCACAGGGTCGCGGTACAACCCAAAAAAAAATCAAACATTAATCACGCATCACTCTTACCAGCCGAGGTCTCCTCGAACTTCTGACTGTGCTTCTTCTTTTTCCACTTCCAGTGGAAGAGTTTGCTGAGGCCGCTGGCGAGCTTGTTCTTGCGGCGCGCTGGCGGTGTGCCGGTGTGCGCGTCAACGTGGAGCTCCGGCTGCTGGGTGACCGCCCGCGAGCCCTCCTCTGCTGCAGCCACACACGCACCACGAGCGACACGAATCGTAATTTGTATTTGAAATGTTGCAAACGTCGCACTTGTTCGCTCTCTGAATGTGCAATAAGCAACCTATAATTTGTTTTCCCCATAGCAGTGTTTAACTGTATTTTTTATTTATTTGTATTGATTTGGTCACTTATGTGCAATGCTGTGTGTAAATGGTTATTTTTTTGGTTTGGTTAATTTGTTATTTTAATATTTGTATTTATTGTTGTCAATTCGCGTGTTTGTTGTCTCGCAGGAATGCTGTAAAGAACTTGTAAGCTCACGGAATTTTTTTGCTGTAATAATAAAACATCTATCTAGGTGGTGCTCACCTCCTTACTAGTGCTATAAGCTCGTGGTAGACATTCCACAATCCTCTCTCCGTCGCGACGTTGCGCCTCCCACTTTGGAAGCATCCTCAGGCGTCAAACGTGGGAGGCGAAACGTCGAGAGGGAGAGAGGGAGAGCGCTCGACACGGCTATCCCGTGTTGTAAAGTGCCAATGTACCTGCGATTGACCAACATACATTGACTGTATAAATATACAGGACATAGAATAAGAAACAAATATGGTGAAAGATTAATGGCGAGCATTGCACATTGTATGACTGAAAAAGAGGGGGCCCTCTCCTTTCAGATACAAACAGCGTACAGTATCGTATATAAATAAAACTAACATAAGCAAACACTTAAACAAATTAGTAAACATCTTACTGAGCACTCAACCACATGGGATTTTACAAGTGGCCCGATGACGAGACAATGCGCTGAGCACACGCGAGGCTACTTCTGGCAGACGTCCCTTCTCAACCACCGCGCACTTCAAGCCGCACATCAAGTCTGTCGTACAGTCCAGCGGACTCCACAACTTCGCACCGTGGCTCAAGTGTTGACACTCCAGTAAAATATGTGCTCACAGCTCCCAGCAGCGGTCGATTCTGTGATCTTCTTCTTTGCGATTCTTCGAAGCACGATGGTCAGCTTCTGGACATCGTTGTCTTTCAGCTCGGCCTCGAAGTGTTTGGTAGAATTCGCAGGCAATACCAAGTATTACCTGACAGGGATCGCGACGTGAACGCTTCTACCTTGACCCCCGATTCTGTGATAAACCCTTGTTTAAAATCGTATTTATTTGCGTCACTTGTCGCGGAGCTATCAGCAGAGGTGGCGCCGTGGTAACATCTGCGCCTCACAGAAAGAAGGTCTTGCCCGAGGCGGTTCGATTCCCGCCTCGGGCGCCTTTCTGTGTGCAGTTTCTGTGTTTTCCCCCTGTTCTGTGCGGGTTTCCTCCGGCTTCTCCGGTTACTTCCCACAACTTGACTGATAACATCATAACATATAGGACGTAGTGCGTGGCAAAATGTTGACGCCAGCAAACCGCTTGGCTGCCTCCGCTTCTGCGATTTCCTCGTGACTCTGAGTCGTTCTCTCTTCAAATTAATACCTTAGAAATTGAATGAATATATGTGCGTTATAAATATTATTTATTATTATAGATCCTCCTACCATATTCTTTGGATGAGACACATTTTATCCCCTGTATTTTAAAGCAACAACTGTAAAGAAATTGTGTCGTCTTACAGTCCGGCAGGTGGGTGTGTGATTGACCACGTGTATATGACTTTATGGACATTGAGCTCAGGTTTAGGATGTCTTACTGTCCAGAGCTTTTTGTAATAATCTGTCAAAAAACAGTACTGTATCTGCACTCATATGCAAAAACAAGTCCGATCTGGATGTACACATTTTCAGATAAATGCAGATAACCGGAAAAATGCCATAACTTTTGTGAGTAAGATAACGGAGTTGGTAGTAAAAAGCCCACGGATAAAGATACTACACTGTAGTTTCAAAGCACAGATTTAGCATTTACTCTGGAGTAATGTATTAATATTTCTAAGTGACAATCATAAACGTTTTCTTTTACAACTGTCACCACTTCATCTTTGAACAGGGCATTTAAAATATATTTGAAGGTGTTTCGGTTTTTGCTATTTTGTTGTCAGGTTTTTATGCAGTTTACATTTTTTTCAACCTTCAGCTGGGTGGGTAATAATCCTGTGCCCTACCATAAATCTCATTGGGTTTCTGCTGAAGGTCGTAGCTTTTCACGCAAGATTTAAAACGCGTTCAAAACAACACTAATCAGTGATGCATGAGAGTCATTGGTGAATGCCACTGTACTGACAAAATACCTTCCATTATTAAATTTATGAAAAGTAGAATCAGATTTTTCCAAATGCATCATGACCTAGAATCTTACATGTAAATTCCGAATGAATGTGTTTTTTTACGTTAAATTGCATTCTACTCCGGAAAACTGGAACCATTTTCATCAGGTTAAGCTACATCTAAACCCATAAGTACATGGCATTGTAATTTTCATAATTTTCGTTAGAAATGCAATTTTCCCAAAATCTCAATTATTTCACGAAGCTTTCTTTGTCCGATGCAAATGTTCCGTGTAATTGTCTGAGGATTAAAGTGTTCTGTGCAGAAAACCTTTTACAAAATGGTCAAAAAATGTACACTGCAACCCTCGAGGGTATTTGGTCATACGTATGATGTTTTGAGCTGTACGTCGACATGTTTATGCTTCTGAGCATTCCATCCGTCCTGGTTGAAAATCCGCAGATACATTTGGGTCGCAATGAGCACAGTAATATTTGTACTGGCTCGATGTATGACAAATGCACTCCAAAGGAAACCGCACAGAGACAGAGGAGGCAGCCAGGCGGTTTGCCGGCGCCAACATATTGCCACACACTCCGTCCTATATATTATGAAGTTATGGGCCAATTAATTAATTAGTTTTTTTTAAGTTGTGGGAGGAAACCAGAGACCCCAGGGGAAACCCACGCAGAACAGGGGAGAACACAACAAACTCCACACGGAAAGACGTCCAAGGCAGGAATCTAACCGCCTCAGGCAGGACCATACTTTCTGTGAGGGGCAGATGTTACCACTGAGCCACCCTTCCGTTCTATCGCCTGTAAATATACAAATGTACGTGTTTATAATCGATGTCATAGCGATTGGTGCACCATGATTAATTACTTTATTCATAAGGCACATTGGTATACAGTTGTTTCTCATCGTGAAATTGAGCTTTCCAAAAGCACTCCAACCTACACTTATGTCTCTTTAAAATAACACCCTCTACATTTAAAAACTATACTCTTCCAGGTTTTAGTTGTGTCTCTCAGACAGAGGCCAATTGTCCACAATCGCTTGACACCGCAAACTAATTAATGTATGATTGCCAAGTATGTTTGAGGTATAACAGCCACTGTGCCAAGTCCACCACGTCTATTTTTACAGGTCAGCTGTCGACAAGAATATACTGGGGCACATGGGTGACCCAGAGACATAATCGCTCGTATTAATATTATCTGAAAGCAGTGTCAATATATAGACTGTTGACATATATAGACTACGTATGTAGTACACACGTACAAAAGAGTGCAAAATGAAATATTAAACACCCGTGCATGCACGTGACTTACAACAGTTGTCTGCATTGTCTGCTGCTTGCCACCACGGGTCAGCTGGAATCAGTGGTGGCATATCCACATTCCTATGCCAGAATGCAGTGTGTCCACATACCAACCTACTTCTTCGGACTTCTACTGGTGATATGTGACAATGGCGGGGATGCTAATCTTACCCGCCAAGAAGGAAGAAATGTTGACTCGACATTTCCGTGCACAGTACGTTAGCAAGTTAAAATGCACACACGGGCTATTACGCGTTCGTTATATGTGTCAATTGACACCCGAGACACCACTGCAAACGAGACGTTCCATCTGAAGAGATTTCCCAAGTTAAACGTGTCGTGGTGAGCGAATCTCTGCGCGAGTTGGTGGTACGCTTTCGATACGCGCTGCATCTCCGCACACGTGGCTAGCAGGCTCGGCTTGACCTGGTGCTTGAGTATCCATCAGGTTCCTACGTGAATGGTGCACGACTTCACGGTTGCTTTCCTCGAATGTGGCGCATAGTCAGTGTATGCAACGCTACGATTGATTTGCTTTTCACCAAGGTCTCCACGGACCATTCTTGTAAATCAAATTGAGACCGAATATTTCTTTCTCGCCATACACCCAAACATCACGTTCACCGTGGAAACTAAAGAAACGGCCACCCTCCGTTCCCGGATGTGCCGGTGAAGAGAAGCGCGGATGGAACACTCAGCCGCCCGGTGTAAGGAAAACAACACACACGGACAGGTATCTACACGCCGAGTCACGCCGTCGCCCAGAACAGAAACGAGGGATACCGCACACTCAGCTCCAAAACAATATCAGACAATAAACATCTGAAAGCAGAACTACAACATTTACAAGAAGCCCATGGTGCAGACAGATAAGTAAATTTAGAAAACTTGTAAATGCTGGCTGTAGACTTAACTACCGGCGGGATGATGATTATCTCACGTCACGTGTGGAGTACACATGCGTCACTCGGTGTCTTGTGAAAACACGTGGGTGGGCGTGGGGCTCGCACACAGACAGCATCCAGCAAGCCGGCGACGCGCCTCGAACATTTCCGACAGATTAATGTCGCTGTACAAGTGGTCACACTGAGCTGCGGTCATTGCCGAAATCAATACAAGCTCCAGCCCAAATGTTATGAGCGCCCTCCTTTGTCGGCTAAAATCTAATTCTGCAAGAAATTACCGCATTATGCCGGTGATCCAAATGGCTACAAAACAGCAGTGAACTTTAAAATAATGCAATCGCAGTCGAATGCTGCTAATCCACAAAATGACCAGGCGCACCTTTTTCTGTCACCGGCGCTGTTTGAAATGCTTCTCCGTGGGATTTTTTTAAAGCAGTATCTTGCCCATAAAAAGCATTTACATAAACCTACAAAAACAACCTACATTGAGTGTTGCGTAGATTCACAGGAGCCACGTTTGATTTGCTAAACCAGAAAATATTCTGCCACGAATGAACTGAACTTGCATTTATCACGAGCAATCTTTCTATAGCACACGTACAATGCGGCATGAGTAACATATTTCTTCACCGTCTGATGAAAACATTCAGCCTTCGTGTGGGCAAATGTAAAATGGAAGTGTTTAATTAACAAGGCGCCCCATTCTGGTCTCTTCCACGCTCCTGACCTTTGTACCAAAGAAAACTCAGCAACCACGAACGAGCAGGTCTATAAGCCCACAACGCCGAATCACAACCCCCTCGAAAGCAGGTTGTGGGGTTGTTTGTGTAAATCGTTCAAGGTACTAAAATGAGTAACATTAGAGAATAACTACTGCCTTTCATGTCATCATACTGCGTATGTTGAATTTAGCACGAGTTAGATGTTCTTATGCTGCCACTGCGAAACTTTAACTGGGTGAAGGAGGGACAAAAGCCTCGTAGATTGGCCACGAAATTTGCATTTTAATTCACAGAACCGTGCTGTATATGCAGTTTACCTTTTCTATTCAAAGTGGAAAGATATACACTGTTCAGACCAATACGGAGTGGGGAGGCCTTCATCTAGCAGTGGAGTGATATATAGCTGTAAATTACCATATTATTTTGTCCACAGTATAATAGGAATATTCTGTCATGAGCAGATATTTTGAAGGAAATGTTGAACCTAGTTGTGAGCCCATAGCAGCGAGCAACATCTCATTCTATAGTTTGTACCCACGGTTTGCAAGCAAACAAGCGAAGACTCCACTTCTTACAAAACCGCAGCACCTGTCTTTTTACATTCCTGTACGCCATGCGAGCGGTTCCTAAGTTTTGTTCAGATCAGACACACCCCAACCCAAGCTGTAAAAGTTTAAAGAAAATTATATGCGGCAGTGGAGAATCGCCGAGCCGACCGAACGCACACATAAGATTGTGAAGTCTGCGCTCTTGGTTTAAACCATCCATCCATCCAATGTCGCGGAGAAACCCGCACGACATTATTGGGTAAGGCATCGCGAAGAGATGGACTCGATGCCTGACATTCACACTTGACGGTTTATCCCTGCTCAGGTGCGTTTCTGTGTGGAGTTTGCACGTTCTCCCCGTGTCCGCGTAGGTTTTTGCCAGGTACTCCGGTTTCCTCCCATAGTCCAAAGACATGCTGCTGCATAGGTTAATTGGCCTGCGGACTAAATTGCCCCCGGTGCCCTGTGATGAGCTGGCGTCCCATCCAGGGTATAGCTCTGCCTTACGCCCTGTGTCTGCCGGGATAGGCTCTGGCTCATCGCAACCCTGTACGGAATTATGCGGTTTCTAAGAATGGATGGTACATATACTGCATAAGAATAATGTACCGGACCGTTTCTCGAGCTTGTAAAGTACTGTATACAGTATGTAACTGTGTTGACATAACAGTACTTTACAACTCAGTCCGTGCAAGGATAGATTACGTACTGGATAGTGAGATAATTAGTAGAGAAATTACGATATGTCGAAATAATAATACAAACACAGTTCCGTTAACCAAAAACAAACACACAAGCAATGTGCATGACGTATCAAAGTCGTCCATAAATATAAAACGTGTAACTATACAGAAGTGCACATTAAACCACTACTAGATAAACTGTGGTCAGGTAATAAGCTGAGAAGGTCATTTTCTCACCTCAGGCGAGCTACATTCTCCACCAAATGGCAATAACAAGTCCGGTCGGTATAAACGCACACAAGTCCGGTGAAAGAGCACACAGATCCACGTCCAGAGACCCCACCGACACCGCACAGGTACTTACAGTCAGACTCCGAGTTGGAGGCCGCCTGGCCCATTCTTCGTGTCCCGTCAACTCACGTCTGGCAAGCCACGGGGCAACAACGAGCGAACCGTTCCTGCGTCGACTTGTCAGAAAGCCAGTTTTATATCATACTTGTCGAGCACACACACGCAGCAATGCTACTAAGTATGTGCGCGTTCTGCTGTCTTGTGTCCGCAAAGTGAGCGCGCTTGCCGTCTCGGCGCGCCCCCTCTTCACGCTGGGCTGCCTCCACTCGGACTGGCTGCCTCCACTCGGTCTGGCTGCCTTCACTCGGTCTGGCTGCTGCGTGGACGCGGCACGGGTGGCCCCTTGGCAGCGGAGCCGGAGCGTCACATGGCGGAGGGCGTCGCGGCTCCGAGCCACCCACCCACCCACTCCACACCAAACATTCCACACGTTCTTACGTAGATCGCCCTGCACTTAAGGTTGCCCTTAGCGAGCAGGACAATCAAGCATCCAGGCCTCCCTCCTTGATCTGCTGCTACCAAGACGATCGGCTGAAGTCAACTAGCTTTTGTTTTTAGAAATAATGCTCGTTTTTACATCTATCCATCATCCATTGTCAGAAACCGCTTAATCCTGTACAGGGTCGCGGTGACCCGGAGCCTATCCCGGCACACAGAGGCCGCAAGGCACGGCTATACCTTTGATGGGACGCCAGTCCATGACAGGGCACCGGGGGCAATTTAGTCCGCAGGCCAATTAACCTATGCAGCAGCATGTCTTTGGACTGTGAGAGGAAACCAGAGAGCGTTTATTGTGACATGTAAAAAAAAACATGCTTGCAGCACAGCCGTTGCAGTGTGTCGAGTATGCGACAGTGATGGCTGGGTGTATAACTAGCAGCAACGACCCTGTGACCCTGGCAGAGCCCAACCCCCACTTTCCTTGAAAGCCAACAAGCTATTACTTCATCTGGACCTTGAATATGGGCATCGGATTCCTCCCTTTGAGGCTGGCCCATTCTCCAGCTTCCCCAAAACACTGCCGTGATTAGCAGAATGGCTTTGGCGTGACGAGACGACATAATGCAGACACATCGTGCGAGGCTCGGAGGGGAATCCTGCTGCCGTGCCTTCTCCTTAGCAAATGCAAGGCATAGATACATAGATAGGTGTTTATTATTACAATAGAAAAATACCCGGTGAGCTTGCAAGCTATTTGCGGGATTCTGACGAAGAACAAAACAGACGGGGTGGGGAGATAACATAGAGGAGTGAAACAAGCTGAGCATGGGAAACGTCACGTGCTGTGATGAAGTGCTGGCGTATGTTGACCTTCAACCTCCCAACCAACCCGGAGTTGACAGATAGGTCTAGCATATGAAACATTAACCAACCCAACGTCACAGCCTAAATGAGTCACTTGTTTTCTCAAAAATAAGTATGATCAGGTGGTGATTCCCCATGTCACTAACCCAACTTATAATGTTTCAGTATCATAGCCTCTTTTCAAGCTTTGGCAATACGCATTGTGTAAACAACTCCCACTTACTTAACATAGACCACTGCAAGCGAGTCAATTCTAATTATATACTACTACTTGACAGACTGCGGTACTAACATTTTAAACAAATATAGTCAAGAAAATACGTGTTTAAAAATGTAAGTTGGGAACTCTAAATACAAACATACCCAAATTTGGGCTCCTAATTTTTTACAAGCCTTCCATAGCATTTTAAACACTAGATATTGAACAGAAGCCTGAAAATGTTTGTATCTTGTGGTTAAAATGATACAAACCTAAATGTATGCAGAACTGGAAAATAAATCAAAAACGTAAAGCCAAAAATGTATACTTTTTAGTAACCTCAGCTCGTGTCGGGCGGGGTCTAAAATGATGGGTACGAATAACATGATAATTCTAATAATATAGTACGTATCTCAATTTGCCAGTTACGTTTTAGTAGTGTGAATTTGTCAACAATGACACCCACCGATATATAGGAGTTTATATAACTTAACTTGTAAAGCTGACAGTAAGGTTGAGTAGACTGCCGCACGTAAACATGTGCCAATTCTTATTGGTTAAAATCCTGGCGGAAGTTCAAATGTGGTAATGTAATTGATTCCCGACTAGAGTCCTTTCAAACTGGTGAAACTTGTTCTTCTAGTATACAGTACGATAAATGCTCGGCGATTATCAGCTTTTTTATTTAAACTATAACGAATTCTCAAAGATAAATTTCAGAACAAATACCACATTGCAGTGATTTAGCAAGTCACCCTGGCACTCTAATCTAAAAATGAATACTGCACATTACAGTACAGCTGGTGCCCTTAGTGGAGGAGTTTAAATATCTTGGGGTCTTGTTCACGAGTGATGGTAAACGGGAACATGAGGTTGGCCAGCGGATTAGAGTAGTGTCTGCAGTGATGCGAGCACTGTACCGGTCCGTGGTAGTGAAGCGGGAGCTTGGTCCTAGAGCAAAGCTCTCGGTTTACAGGTCAATGTACATCCCTATCCTCACCTATGGAAATGACCGAAAGAACGAAATCGCGAATACAAGCGACAGACATGAGGTTTCTCCGCAGGGTTGCTGTGCTCCCGCTCCGTGACAAGGTAAGGAGCACAGAAATCCGGGAGAACCTCAAATTAGAGTCGCTGCTCCTTCGGATTGAGAGGAGCCAGATGAGGTGGTTCGGGCATCTGGTAAGAATGCCCCCTGGGAGGCTCCCCGGGAAGTCTACCAGGCACGGCCCACTGGGCGGAGACCTAGAGGCCGACCCGGGACACGCTGGAGGGATTATATCCTTCGGCTGGCCTGGGAATCCCCCCCCAGGAAGAGCTGTAATCTGTTGCTGAGGAAAGGGATGTCTAGTCCACTCGCCTTGGACTGCTGTCACAGCGACTCTCACCAGGACAAGCGGTTTAGAAAATGGATGAATGGATGGATACAGTACAGCCTTATCTTGAAACTGTAGAGCTCTCCCATGTGAGCTATATACAGCACAACTGCAATCGTGCAGGCACAAACGTATCACCGTACTATAACATTTGCTCGTGTCCCGGAGCTAGATGGATTGTCGCACTGCACGACAAACAGATATGACAACAACATGGGGAGCCCTCCATCCAGCAGATGATTGAGCATGGGTGATTATGATGAAGAGCCTAGAAACGTTAGTTACTCCACTACTAAGAGTGACAAAGGGGTCCGCGTGTCGTGCCGTGGCTGTGCAACATACGTCATGATTTGTCAGTTGCGAACTGTACAATGGCCGTGGTGTCATGCACAGATTAGGGAAAGCAATGGAGGTGTCTGATGAATCTCTGTGACTCTGCTGCGCGTGAAACACCACACATTTGAATCAGTGATGTAAGTGGCACATAACACAAAGACGCTTCATGTTCAAAGCAACGCAGTTTAAACAGTGCATCCAGGGTTCAGTGTTGGGTTTGGTCTGGTACCCTTGTTGCTTGTGCTTGACCCCACTGTCATGCGAGAACTTGGGAATGCACTTGTAGGATTTAATACTTTTTCAATACGCCGAGCTGAAAGACAACGATGTCCAGAGGCTGACCATCGTGCTTCGAAGAATCGCAAAGAAGAAATACATTACCACTATGAAAAATGTATCCGTGGGGCTATTCACAACTGTACTCCTTTTATGTCAAACGAAAGACAAATCACGGATCACTCATGAATAGGCCATTTCCGTGTGGCTACATTTATCCGGCAGGGTGGCGTACTGATAACATCTGCGCCTCACTGAAAGAAAGTCCGACCCGAGGCAGTTCAATTCCCGCCTCGGGAGCGCTTCTCTTTAACGTGTGTGTTCTCTCCCTGTTCTGCGTGGGTTTCCTCCGCGTTCTCTGGTTTTCTCCCACAACTAAAAAATGCTCGTGAATAAATTGGCCGATAACATCATAATATATAGTGATGAGTGTGTGGCGGGCTGGCCGCCTTGCCGCCTGGCCGCCTCTCTGCAGTTTCCTCGCGCCTCCGTATCCGTGTGTCGTGCACCATCGGGCGTACAATTCGCGCGCGTTGTAATTTGTATTATTATCCGTGAAAATATCGCGGATAAAAAGCCTAATAACCCAATAACTATTACCCGCGGATAATTAGTGCAACACAACTCCTATCCACAGAAAAAACAGAATTAGGAAGCCACTTCCCGATACATTCTGGATAACAGTGAAGATCAAGAAAGGTGGCCACAGATGATTCTAAGAGTGTCCTGCCGCGGATAACAGGAGTCGTGAATAGGGTCGCGGAAATGAGTTATTTTACACATATTAATTACTGTACAGTACAATTCATCGGTACGGCATTGGATTACCCGACCATGACTGTTGCTGAGCTACCATAAACAGACCATATTCCACCACAAGGCCAGACTTTAAACCCTCTGCGCATATTGGTATGACAACACGTTGGAAGGCAAATGTAAAACACTGTAAGGTGTAAATAACCCGTATTCGGCACGGCTAACTCCGACAGCTACGACTGCCATCACTCAGCAACGGGGCATGTTGCACTTGCAGAATGTAAACTACCGCAATAAGTTAGGCTATTGTCTGAAAATAACTATGTTGTGAGGTGATGTGTTGACTACTGTACAGTATTGTAGAATGCGGTATATTACGAGAGTACCGTAAGTATTCGAATCATGGTCAAGTGCGGGTAGGAGGCACCGATAAGGACCAGCACGGCCCATGAGGGGTGGGTGGCCAGCACCACACCCGGCAGCCTTTGTCTCCCTAGTAGATAGATGTTTATTATTACAGCAGAAATATACCCAGTGAGCTTGCAAGCTGTTTACCACACCAGGTACTCATTTGAGGCTGAGTCGACCTACGGTAGGCCCAGGACCGGTTCAGAAAATCGTGATTGGTATTGGCCGTGAGCGGGATTCGAACTCGGATGGCCAGGTGTGTAAGCCCAGCGCGCTAACCGCTTGCACCACCGCTCCCCAACACAGGACAACGTTGCCAGTTTACTGGGACACCGCGTGTGAAATCGAACCGAACAATTTTTGGTCAAACGAAGAAAAGATTACTGCTGTTGATGTTTCGTTAATATTCGAGAACTGTGGAACTGAACGGTCTTGTCCAAGACTGCCATTATTAACACTGCTGAGTGTAGCGGCCTCGAGTGGCCAAACTGTTCAACTGACGGTGTAAAACATTGCAAAGGAAAAATCGTCGATTTGTACGCAATTCATCACAACACTGTATCGTACAATAGAGTATTGTGAGATTGGTAATGTATGCACCGTGACTCTTCATGTATCACGTGGACATATACCGTGTTCAGACATCACTGCAAGTCGGCTCGGGAAGATTACTTATATTCTGATCATAATACTTTTAGTGAATTAACTTACAGAAACATTAACCGAAGACACACTAATACCATGCACAGTCAAATATCTACTATGACAAAACAGGACCGTAGTTACATAAGTGTTTATACACTACTCCAACTTGGCTTTAAAAGGCACACGACACCACGTGGCGGTGTATAGATTTATATGCTTTACACTTCGAGGCCGAGCTGAAAGACAACGATGTCCAGAGGCTCACCATCGTGCTTCGAAGAATCGCAAAGAAGATATCAAGCAATGCGTTCAATATACGTGTGAGGAAACCGGAGTTCTCGGAGACAACCCACGCACCCGAGGGGACATCATGTCCTCTCTTTAATGGACTATCCCATTCAGCACAGTGTTTAACATCTCCCTACTGAGAAAACGTGGCAGGACTTTCCTGAAAGGGTCGTGGGACTCGGCGAGGCTTTTCTGAGTACCTGAGGCTAAACACGCCTAATTAATCACACACATTTCCTCCCACAGTCCAAACACATACTGTAGGGTCGTAAGGTCAAGTGCCGTTTGCGAACACCTATTAAGGTCGACACGGCACAGCAGGGGGTAGGTGGCCAGCACTACACCCGGCCGCCTTCGTCTCCTTAGTGGCGATGTTTACACGAATGGTGTATACTCACTTCGTTTGAGATCCATATTCAGGCGGCCTTGCTTGGCTGTAAGAGAAGGCGACACGGGGAGGAGAGCGTTTATGGAATGAGCGATAAACTCCGGACAATGGTGACCCAGCACGGGTTCTCAGATCTGCGCGAAGAGGAAAGCCGCCTCCTTGGCTGAGCTGTGTTCGCGACGTGCGACACAAACTAGACGCTTGCAACAGCCAGTGAACCCACACGTGGCCCCGCACCCACATCTGGTCCAACGAGTTTCCACTGTCGTCTGCACAGAAGGGCGAAAGTGCGGATCTCAGTGCCTCCGGAGTAAACAACTCTACAGTACGGCACTTAGAGATCACCGCAGGGTGCGGGTATCTATCACACACATAGCCCCGAGCCAGGGTAAACTCCATATATAACGAACATACACCTTAGAGACAGGGGCCAGTGTTAGAGACAGGGGCTTTGTTAGAGATCGGAACCGGTGATAGAGATAGAAGCCAGTGTTGGAGACCGGAGCCAGTGTTAGAGATGGGAAGCCAGTGTTAGAGATGGGGAGCCAGTGTTCTGTCGTAGGAATCCCGAAAAGAGCTTGCAAGCTCACTGGGTATTTTCTGCTGTAATAATAAAAATCTATCTGTCCATCTGTGGCATGACTCGCCCTATATTCACTGGACCCGTTTAAAAGCCAACACACTCATCCTGTCTAGTCTACACAGAAGGGCAAACGTGTGTATCCCAGTGCCTCCCACAGTAAACAACTATACAGTACAGTACTGTGAACTATCACCCACACAAAGACCCGAGCCAGGATCAACTCCATATATAACGAACATACCTAGAGCATGACTCGCCCTATATTCACTGAGCACCGACCGGTTTAAAAGCCACACACTCACCCATCTTGTTAGAGAAAATGAGCGAAGCCCGTCATAATGGTGGGCTTACACTTAGAGAGGGCAGCAGTGACTCAGTGTTGATCACACTGCTTACGCCGACATCCTTCTATTCTGGGCCACGAATACACGGAGTGGCGAGTGACATTTGAACCGTTTGGCGTCACCGCCGTAACTTCACCAAAGCCGCACTGCCCAGCGCGCTAAAGTATGGTCAAATAACCCCCATAAGCCATCAAGGGGAACTATGAACAAAGTGTAAATCACTGATCTGTAACAAAAGTGGCTGTATGAGATACTCACCCAGGTAATGCAGACTGTGGAGGCCGGAGCTGTTGTGATTGAGCGAAGCGGTCTGCTGTGCCGTCGGCTTGAAGCCAAATTTGGAGGATGGAACAAGTGGACGTCACGTTAGAGATCCGCCCCTACTGCACGGAACACGCCAGCGAGCGACGGGGGCTGGGGAACACGGAGCCCACGCACAATGGCCGCAAATCACCCGCAGCGCCGCCCCTCACCTGTCCAGACGCCACGTCAATCATTCACCTAGGCACGTTGCTGGCCAAGGAGTGATTCACACCAGTGCGAGTGTGTGTTTCATACAGGTGTGTGTGTATGTGAGTGTGTGAGTTACACAGGCAGCTCATGACACCTGGGTCTGTCCTGTGACTTCCTGTCGGCGAGCCTTCGACACTTCACGTGGCCTCAAGGTGCATATGGCCTGGCGCAAGCGCCGTGGTGACGTCACCGGCACTTAGTGGCGAATGGCGGTTGTTGTTAAGTTACACAGGTGTGTGAGTGGCTGCTTTGCACGGGGTTCGTGTTTCGCACAGGTGTGTGTGGGTCCGCGAGTATTCGACACTGTTGTGGGCGTATGTGTGTTGTTTGGCTGCTTCCAACTACTGTGAACTATTAAAGGATTGATATTGCCTCCGGTGCCTTGTTATCAGGGGTATAACCCTGCTGTACGCTGTGTATGCAGGGATAGGCCCTGGCTCACCGCGACCCTTTACAGGATTAAGAAGTTAATGACAATGAATACAAAAAATGAAATTATATGGATGCTTCATGTGTGCATATCCAGGTGAACGCATTCTCAATTTTATGTAAAACAAGAAACACAATGCAAACATAACATTTGATTACTACTCAACTTCAAAAATGGAAATGTTTATTCACATTTAAACAAAAGCTAAACACCATAACTTGGCCAAGGAAACAAACACGTACAATTTTTCAAAAGGCGCAGACAACACCGCCATCCTGTGTGCACTGCACATCTTCAACACATGAATGGACGTCCGTTTGTGGCATCCCGCTGTTGAAACGTGACACCACAAAGGTTGAGTTTGCGTGGTTGATGAGCGAGCACGGCAAGGTCCGCAGCAGCTGGTAGTGGGTCACTCGATGTGCATCCGTTCATTTTTTCTGTAAAAAAACAAAAACGGACATCAGCTCGTGATCATTGTTCAGTTTTGAAAATCAGAGATTCACTCTGGGAGTCAGTGATTTATATGTAAGTCCCCCAGGTAGTCCTGGGTACTGCACTCCCTGCTCAGGCTTACCTGCTTGGCCATGATTTCATCCCTGGTGGTGAAGATGGGTGCGTCCTCCACGTGCACACCTGCCGCCATCTCCTTAACGCGCTCCATCAGCTCCTCGCTATATCTGCACCCAACACGAGCAACACAAACATGAGCAACTGGCTGTGTAAGGACCGTTGTGGCCCTCTTGTCAGGATGGGCCGTCGGGTCCTTTACCACGTTCTAGGACGTAAGACGAACGCCTCGGACACCAGAGCACA
>JAZEWU010000004.1:16453263-16477514 GCA_036362915.1 Geotria australis
CCCCCACCACGATGCACCCCTTCCGGTGGACACCACATGTGGTGGACACTCAAAGTCGGGCCCCCCTAATTTCTGGTCAATTCGAGGTCATTACAGACTGAATAGCCGTTAAAGAAACCCCACATATAGAGGGGTGACCCTCAGCACTGCCATCTCTTGGCCACCTCGCAGTCCCACACCTACCGAACATTAGCAGGCAATGCCTTGAACAGTGTTATTCCACGAAAGAGGGTGAACAGAGGAACACACGCGTGATGGAAACATTAGCAATTCAGGTTCAAACTTTAATCTTCAGTTTGACATAAAACAACGCCATGGTCAGCCTAGACGTGCTCTAGAAGCACTCATCAGAAGCGCCCAATCACGGGGTGTGGTACAGGATGTTTATCTAATGTGTGTAGCTGCCCACGTGAGTGGATCTCTGTAAGCAGTGCGCCCATGTACATAGTGGGTTTCACATGGCGAGTCCTCCGGGCTGCGAATACCTAGCAAAAGAGTACGTCATTTTTGGTAGTTGGAATCTGCAGGCATTACGTGTTTCAACCTGCAGACTAACGGGATTCCTATAAGCAGAGTTGTGCATCAACATTCTGCATGAGGCTTCATATCACGGCAACACTTCCTCTAGGCAGACACCTCTACAGGCACTAGACAAATGTGTCCAACCACTATCCACGTACCGTCATTAGATCGTTTAATTCCCAAACAAGGATGTGAAGGCTGTTGTAATGTTCTAATTCATCTAAGCATTAACTGTTTTACTTACACCTCCTCTCAACGTTCTCCACTGGTATTTTAATAAATTTCAGCATTAGTAACCATTTAGCCTTGGTCCCACAGCAGCGCATCCATTCTATGCATCACATAACTAAGTTAACAGCGCTTCGTGTTTACCCACTGCATCGTCTTCAAGCACAATGGATGGTATATTGTAAAGCAATGCCTTCAATACATTTTTTCTTGCTTTTTCAATATAACGATAACCTCTATGTGTCACCACTCAACCGGCGCTGGAGATGCAATCGTGCCTACTCAGAATCATAATTAATCAATGCGCTCCATTCATTAGTCAGACTACCATATGGCAGGTGGCAGGAACACGTTTAAAACAGCAATTAAAATAAACCATGAAATGCGTCTCCGTTTAGGCGTCGTGTTTCCATTCGCCGTGCTCCTTTGGAGCTTAGGCAGCCTCACTCCAGGGAACTATAATGAAAAGACACGGCCTCCAGGAAAAGCTAAGACTTCGACAAAAATCACGCCCTTAACAAACGCTTTTACGATCAGAACACGCGAGGTTAAATTAAACGTCGGCATAAATAAATCCGCGAGGAGATTCACGGCTTGCAATCTTGTACGTAGAAAACACGCACCCCACTCGCGGCCACTCTCGTCACCACCAGCATTGCACTCGCCATCGGCATTAACAGAGCATACATAAACGTATGCCGTATGTATCGACATCTAAAAACATCATCGCTCCCATCATTAGTCCACCAGTCACATCCCTCCATGTCTAGTAACAATCAATGGCTAACAATGCAATGCCTGGTATGGCTAGACAGTAACGGTAACATCGAGCCATTACCAACGATTATTCACAGCTTCGCATGGCCGTACACCACTAACAGTGATAGTGAATCGTTTTATTAGTCACAGGAGAGTGTGGCTCGTCACGGCTAATAACGGTGAGCAATACAAGTATTGGCTGGTCCCAGCTCCACCGCTGGGCGCTAGTCAAAGAGGCGAGACGGCGGGTCGATGTTGGAGGCATGCGCCTGGTGACGGAGAAGGTCCTTCTTCGTGATGATTCCCAGCAGCCGCCTGCAGGATCGTGCCCACACAACAGTCACCACCACTGTAGCCGATACTGGAATGCTGTCATGTCACGACATCGTCAACATTGGGACTTCATTACCATTTCAGTCATTCGCTAATCCCAAATCATGCAGAGTGTACATAAAAGGATGTGTGTTTGCATTGTGGGTGTGTTGCAGGTATGGGGTGTATGTGGTTAGTCAACTGCACTCTGACCCCAGTGTCCTTACGTACAATTTATAATCTTTCGCAGGTGTGCCAAAGGGTGTACCTGCGATTAGTTTATCTCAAGGTCACCTTAGTTTGAGTGTCTGGTGCCTTACGCGGTAGCCAACCATGGTGCTGCCCCCACCACCACTGTACATGACGTACTGGCCACAATAACTGCTCTCTGATAGCATGTACTCTCAAAAGGAGCTATACAACGCTTTTGTCAATTTACTGCTGGATGAGTGCCTACCCATCACAAGTACAGTCCTGTGGGTTATGCCAGGCTGCTGTCAGCCGACCACGCCCAGTGGCTCCCGCAGCTGCCTTTAACAAGATGGTGATGCATGGTGGTCGTCCGTCCATGCGTTATCTCGGCTCGACGCCGCTGAGCCGCTTAGACCGGCCAGGATTGGAGAAATTCCCGGTGATTTCGGTCGTCGGCGAATAAAGATGTAGAATGTGAGTGTCCCTCACCCGTGGTGAGTGACGAGGCATTGGCGGAGGCCCATCTTGCGGAAGATGTCTATGACGATCTCCATGGGCGTCTGGTCGGTCAGCGTGAACGGGCTGACGTCCAGAATGGAGCGCAGGCACAGGGTTGCTCCCGTGCCACCGGCACTAGAGCCCTCGGCCACCTCGGTGCACTCCGACCCAGATCCGCCACTCCCTTCGAAGCTCACCATGCAGTTATCGGACAATCCAGGCTGCTTCTTCCGCGCAGACTCTGCACACGGGTCCGCGTGTAAAAAGCGTCTTAGTTCACACCTCATCTCAACCGTTTCACGGCTCTCTGGCAGTGTGGCCGAGGTGACGGCCCAGTGGAAGCTGTCTATGTTAGCGCAAGGTGTACACAGCACCAGCCCTGCAAATGCATAGTGTCTGCCAGCAGGTACGTAGCATAGTAAATGGTTAACACTACAGTTTGAAATCAATGACAACGTTTGATGAATGTTACTAGCAGAGAGTCCAACGCTGTGACGGTCATTTGAGATGCTAGTGGTGCGAATTATTATTGCGTCGCTGTCAACCTCTTGTGAATTCCCAAAAGGCGATGTATTATTCATAATGTGGTTACAGCATGAGCAATGTAAATAAATCAAACACATTCGAGGCATATGTGGCTCACAGGCACCGGGGGGTGCTTGTGAGTTTATGCATGCGGAGTGAGGTGGTTGTTTCCATGGAGCTGCTCACCGATGGCGATCATGATGTCGCAGCGCAGCACCATGCCGACCAAACGCGGCGACTGGGCGCCCGCCATCACGGGGAACGCCGTGTGCCGACATCTCGTCACGACCTCCTCCACCTCGTCACAGAAACATTTGGAGCGTGTCATCAATCCGATCGGCACCTTCATAATTTGAATACACAGCATTACCGCTCCTTCCAATTTGCCCAACCATATCTTAATTAACGAGCGACCCGGTGGTGCGGTGAGTAGCGCTGCCGCCTCACAACAAGAAGGCCCCCGGTTTTCGCCGGACACTCCGGTTTCCTCCCACAGTCCAATGACATACTGCTGCATACTAAATTGCCCCCGGTGCCCTGTGATGGACTGACGTCCCATCCTGGGTATAGCCCTGCCTTGCGCCCTGCGTCTGCCGGGATAGGCTCTGGCTCACCGCGACGCTGTACAGGATTAAACGGTTTATGACAATGATTGAATATCTTAACTAACAACAGAAACAAAACTTTCCAGGTTGGCCAAATTATTCAGCATCTACACAATCACTTAACATCTCAGAAGGCAAGCTGGGTTGGGCCGTGCGGTACCTCACGGAGGGTCATGCCCTCAGAGCGCAGGGTCACCAGGGTGGCCGAGTCCCCACGCGGACGCATGACGTCACGTGCCCAGCAGGGAGCCCCCGCCGACTCCTGGGACAACCACGGGGACACAACACAGAGTTGACTTGATGTTCGTCAACATGACGTGCAAACATTGCCAGCAATTGTACTCTGGCTCGTGGGGATTGTAGTGCAGCGTGCCGATAACTATGACACCACTCCCCACACAAAGCCTGTAACAGCAACCGCCCCTCGCCACTAAGTGGGAGTGATGGCACTGGTACTTTGGCAGGAGTGCTTGGAAGCCATGGGCCAGATCCAGCTCAACAATGATGACAGGCGGACCGCTAGATTTTTTTGCAGTACACGGGCTTGTAATTACTAACACGCCGTCCGTAATAAGTGCATGTCCACTACATCTTTAGTGCATGCCGGGTCCAAGCAGCAACATCTGCTTTACCATGCAGTGGCAGAACGTCGAATGTAAACCCAAGTCCTTGACACCAGCACCTACCGTGAAGCAGATTCCACCACCGATCCCCTAAGCTGGTCACGCGTAAGACACCCCTGACTGCCTTTATGCACAAAAACGTGCGTGTTTTGACACAGCGTTCCTCCGTGACACACAGTGAAAGCTGCGTTGCCCCTGTGAACGGCACGTGCCTTGGCATCCAGGAAGGGATATCCGTTGAGGCGGATGTGGGCGCCGTAGATGCCCTCGCGCCCAAACGCGTCGCCCACCCACTTGCTGGTCATGACGGCCGCCATCAGAGGCACGATGTACTCCAGGCCGCCCGTCAGCTCGAACATAATCACCACCAGCGACACGGTCATGCGCGTCACCCCTCCTGTGCGGCGACAGGGGAACACCGAGCGTGAGATTCCACCATCGCTACCGGCGCCCCGGTGCCCCGGCGACTACCCGATTAGTGCGGCCGAGATGCTCGCGGTGAGGTACGACGGTCGCTCTTCACAGCTGTTCTTTCGTGACGCGGCTATCCCGAAAGAACTGCTTCGAAAAGCAAACCGTCGTGAATCGCGCCGTGAAAACCTACATCGGAACGCAGCGAGGTATGTTGTTTGCGGGCTGCTTGTAAGCGGTAGGCTTCACGTGGCTGCGGAGCGTACGCAACAAAGCGGTGGGCGGAATCCGTACCCGCTTCGCGAGCATCGGGTTCCCCCCGCCCGGCCCATCGCGATCCGACGGCGTGGTGGTGGCTGTGCGCTTGTGGTTACCCAGGCAGGCAGCGGCGCCCACCATGGCGTAGAGTCCGGGCGTGATGCAGTCGGCCCCCGCGTGGCACCAGCCGCGGAAGAAGATCCAGTCGCGGTGCTGCACGGCCAGCTGCTCCACGCACACGCCCAGCAGCCGCCCCGCCACCGCGCCCACCGCCATGCTCGGGATGAACAGCCCAGACGGCACCTGTGACGCGACGCCCAGCACGCACTCCCTGTAAGCGCAGCTACAACACCCTCCTCTCCTCATAGCTGGGACGAGACGCTTTACTGACCGTTTACTATATTTAACACTTCCTCCTCGCTGCTATTTGATTGGAGTGACTGGTGGTCACAACAGTTGGTTCAAAATAGATACATTTGTTGGATGTATTGTTTGCAACATTGTATTTGAATTATCTTGTTTACTGCATTAGCTTTAAGGTAACATCAGCATGTACAACAGTCCTTTGTGAAGCATCTGGAGATGCGACTACATTTAGATGCTATGTAATTGGTATTGAAATAGATTTACACTCATACATTAATTCATTGTCAGAAACCTATACAGGATTGCAGTGAGATGCAGCCTATCCCAGCAGACAGGGCGCAAGGTAGGGCTATACCCATGATGGGACGCCAGATCATCACAGGGCACCAGGGGCAATTTAGTCTGCAGGCCATAATTAACCTATGCAGCAGGATGTATTTGGACTGTGGAAGGAAACCAGAGTGCCGGAGAACCCAGAGGAAATCCCAGAGGAAATCCACGAAGAAAAGGGGGAGCACACATAAACTCCACACAAAGGCGCCACCAGGCGGGAATCGAACCGCCTTGGGCAGGACTTTCTTTCTGTGAGGGTCAGACGTTACCACTGCACTGACACCCTGCCGCCCAGACGCAGGGAGGTGGAGGGAGGTAAAGGAAGAGATTCGGATGAAGAAGGCAGAAATGGGGGAAACGTGACGGAGACGCGATGGGACCTTCATGCCGAAGGTGAGGACGGTGAGCGGGATCTTGGTGGCGAGCGCCATGGCGAGCTGCCACAGCGCCGTGTAGACGTCGGGCCCGGCGGGACGGTCCGGCACGTCGTCGCCACCGGCGCCCGGTCCCGCCGACTCGTTAGAAGCCAGCGACACGTAGTCGCACAGCGGCGAGGACTTCAGCGGCCCGCAGTCGGTGAAGAGCTCCGAGATGAGCTGGCTGGTGTTCATGCGCGTGTACGGGTTGGGGTAGGACAGCACGGCCGTCACCGCCGTCACCACCAGCACCTGGGGGGCAGCAGCGCCGCCGAGAAAACGCAACGCCGCTTTGAACCTCTGCGGGTCAGCGCGAGGTATGACCCTGCGGGTCGGGAGTCAAATAATTTAAAGTCAAGTGACGGGGGTCAGCATTGGGGTCAATCGGGGGTGAGGGTTGGGGGTCACCTCTGCGACAGGATAGCGGCCCAGGCCCGTGGTCTTGCGGCGCCGGCACCAGGCAATGTTGAGTTTGATGAAGGCCGCGCCCCAGAGACCTCCGAATACGCCGAGCGCGATGAAAGGCACCAGCTCGAACAGGTACCAAGGCGTGTGGTACTCCACGTAGAACAGCACCAGGCGGCTGTTCCCAAACGGATTGATGGCGCGCAGCACGAACGCTGCCACCAACGCCGCGAAAAAGGACCGCCACAGCGTCTTCATCGGGAAGTAGTAGCTCACCTGAGGACGGGTCAGGACGCGGCCGCTCATTACCGCCTGCTCATACAACACACATATACACATTTGCATGGCTTTGTGTGCCGACACATTCTCACGCGCACGGGAGCCGTTACCTCCTCCAAGCTGAAGAGGACTCCTCCAATCGGAGCCCCAAATGCCACCGAGACCCCGGCCGCAGACGCCGCAGACAGCACCTGAGCGAGGAGGAGAAAAGCACCGACAAGGATTCTGTCACCTCTCGCCCTTCAATCCCCGCATCCCGGCATTCCCCGTATCCCCACTCACGCTCGCCCCGGCCGCCCCCTGCCCCCTCACCTCTCTCTTCTTGGCCTCGTTGGTGCGATACTTGGGGAAGAGGTAGCTGAAGATGTTTCCGCAGCAGCAGGCGACGTGTACCAGGGGACCCTCCTTGCCCAGGTTTAGGCCCGAGGACACGGCCAGCACCAGCGTCACTGTCTTCACCAGCAGTGTCCACTTGCCCAGGTAGCCGCGGATGATGAATCCGCTGAGGATCGTCTTGATCTGTGACGGCGTGAGCACGTGCGCGAGCACGGACAATCACGGGATGCACTGTGTGGGCGGCGCGGGGCGGCGCAGGAAAAATCCGCAGTTGTGCTGTATTTAAAATTATGTTTAAAAAAAGATACGAGGTTGTATCCTTTCTGAGAATAAAACAAGTGTTAAGATCTCGAAACAACAAATAGACAACGTTTACAAAGCATCCCGTTTGTAAGCAGCCACACATTTTCTGAACCGGTCCTGGGCCTCCCCTAGGTCGACTCAGTTTCAAATGAGTACCTAGTGCGGTGTGTAAACATTGCAACTAGGGCGACAAAGGCGACCAGGCGTTGTGCTGGTCACCCACCTCTTCGTGTGCCGTGTCGACCTTCATAGGTGCTTGATAACGTCACTTGCCCCTACAGTCTTAAGGCTATACGGGGGATCTTTGTCTTTGTACACAAAAGAGTGCACACTAATGCGTACGTGCACAACAGACGGTACACCACGGCTGAATGAGTGAGGTACTGAGGGAGTGTGCAGGGAGGGAGTGTGCAGGGAGGGCTCTTGCCTCGGGGATACCGGAGCCGCAGGCGTACGGGGCGAACTCGCGCACGAGGGTCACGGCGAGGCCTGCGAAGGCCAGCGCCACCAGCGTGAACATGATGTAGTTGAGGATGTAGGAGCCAGGCCCCTGTGGAAAGGACATAGAAAACATCACTTATTCATCCCCTTACTCTCATAACCTTGTTACCCTACTGTCTTCCCACATCAGTACCCTATCTTTCATTTATCTGATAAGCTCACGAATAAAGTACCTAACCAGTTTGTCAATCCCTCAACCCCAAGCGGCAGGGTGGCACAGAGATAACACTTGTGCATCAGCAGCAATAGAATCTGAGTTAAAATGTTGACTTCAAGTCACTATTCCCAGACTCTGACTCACATCGGGTTGTCCGATGACGAAGTCGGCCCAGTTCTTCCAGAGAGGGCAGGTGTAGCGGTCTTCAAACGTCGTCTCATTGGAGCCCCAGCAGCACTGCTCTCGGTTGAGCCACAAGCCCGTGAGGCACACCCCCTCCTTCAGGTCCGACATCCAGTCGGCCGCGATGTCGATCAGACCCGCGATCGCACCTGCACGGCGGTGACAACGCGTGAATATCGGCGCGGACAGAACCGCACAGATGCATATGCCTCCCCACCGCCCCCTTCCACGAGCTAATTCTTTCGTAAGGATTAACTACTACTGTAGTTTCAATATTGGCTCTCTGCCAGAATTCACAATACGAAGGTTGTGACTTCAAATCCAAGTCACGGGTTGACTTGGTCCATCATCCTGCTGGGGCCGATGAAATGAGTACCACGGGTGTGTGAGCTATCAACCAAAGGTGTTTCATTGTCCCTGCCATTAAAATTACACTTTCCAGCATGAGATCACAACATCCAATTAAGATGAGTGCAATCCCCAATATCAATTTGGGGACAGAGACACTCACATTTGACACCTTAAACGCACACGCCATCAATTTTAATCAAACGTGCTTAAAACCCATTAGCATTTTCCATATTAAAATTTTACTATGATCTCAGAAGTTAAGCAGAGTAGTGCAGAGTAGTGCTCGGACAGATGACCAGTGTAGAGCAGTTGTTTATAAACCGCGTGGCTACATGGTGATCAGTAAAAGACAGAGCTGACCGTATCCATCATTGTACTGTACTTCTATGCTCCAAAGCCTACGCTCCCCCCGCCTTCACCAAACCGCACTTGGTGAAGCATTGTAAAATAACCCGCGCCGCGTGGAAAGTCCCTCATTCAGCCACGGTTTGACAAAAGGGCGTACCGCGTATAATGTTTCACTTTTGAACATGCTCCTAATCTTAACGGGGACGTGCAAGAGCAAGGCCGTGTGCGAGCGTGCGGGTCGCGCGTGCCAGGGCACGTGTCATACCTGCCATGCGCCACTGCCATACCCTAGATACACCACTGCTCCTAATTTTAATGGCGACACGCAGGAGCCAGGCCGTGTGCGAGGAGCGTGCGGGTCGCTCGTACCAGCGGCGAGGCCTGTGAGCGTCACGACGAGCCACCCCGACCACGAGTCCAGCACCCACTTCACGTAGTCCCACCGCGAGTCCTTCTTCTTGCTGGAGATCTGCTCGCACGGCGTGGTGAGCCACAACGCGGCGTCACGCCACGATAGCAATTTCCTTGAAATCTCACAAACGCATTATTATTACATAAATTTAACACGAACGCTTTTGCGTTACGTGGTGAGGTCACGTAAAAAATCGCATTACGCGTAAAAATATGCGTAATGCGTAATTAATTGATATATTTCCAACACTTAGCTTAAAAATTCAGGTAACAATGCTGTCCTACTACAGGGCTAGCATACACGAGTAGCAATAATGGAAAATGCATGTTGTAAATGTGGCTCATGACCTCCGAGTGCACCTAGCCCAGTACAAGGAGCAGTAGCAAATGCCGGTTTGGGTGTTGTCGTATGAGCATGCCTTGCGGTGGCGGTGGCGGTCGCGGGCCTTCTCGCGGACCCAGTCGATGGTGTGGAAGTCCCCGTAGAGGCCGAGGCCAGGGGGAGGGGGATCATCCGAGGGATCTGTCCGGCCATTCCACATCCCTGGTTGCACAAACAGATACACGCCTGATGAATTACGGGTACCGGGTAAGTGGTCGCACAGGGATTCACACGCCACGCTATAAACCCGCTGACAAGAGTCTGACTCCTGGCCACAGCTAGTATCAGTGGCGCGTGATATCTAAACTAGTCCGGAGCTTCCTTCTCTTCACCAACCCCGCACTGTTCAGCGTGGTCAAGTATGATCAAACACTTCCCCATAACCGATATGACACGAGGAAACCCTCACCAACAGTGAATTGCCAAAAGCTAGCTATATATGCACAAATACATGCAGGTTTACATACACAGTTGGGGGTCAATGTAGAGTCGTTCACGTCGCGATCCCTGAAAGGTAATACTTGGTATTACCTGCGAATTCTACCAAACACTTCGAAGCCGAGCTGAAAGACAACGATGTCCAGAGGCTGACCATCGCGCTTCGAAGAATCGCAAAGAAGAAGATACACAGTACATGCAGGCTTGATGTATGAGATTGTCCTTAAGAGCTACGCATCAGGCTTCTGACGATGCCACCAATCTGGGAGGCGAAACATCACTGAGAGGAAGAATGCTCGATACAGCTACCCCGAAAGAGCAGCTCTTAAGAGCACTTATCATACAAGAGATAATGTATGGAAGCACACGTTAGCATTTTGGTACAGAGGCATAGGTATACATATATAGGGTGTAAACAGCCACGTACACAATGATTTGACCCAGTCAATTCATTCACAGGATATACCGGGTTACATACTGCTGCAGTCCATTCTCTGCGTACAAGTATGGTTCAGGAATACAAAAACAGCGCTGTTTATATGTCCACATAGTACGGCACACAGCAACGCGAGCTGATTAACATTACACAGCGCAGTATTTATGTTTGGCAAAACCACAATACCGGATAGCGTAGCCATAACTCGGTAGCATGTTCTCAATCAGAAAAAAACCCATACACGTTACTGTATGCTGTGGCGCAGACGCACGTTTTATCACGTACATGCTAGATGTAAGAACGTTGTGGCAGGTTTGGTCCATTCATGTTGTACACTGTGTATAGTACATCAAAGTACATGTGCGCATTATCACACCGACAGCAAATCCACGCAGGATGACACGCCTGAATGAAGATGTATAATCCGCATAGTAACATGCTCATGTTAATGTAAAATACGTTTACATGAGCACACGGATACAAAAACAAATTGACATATCATAAAGGATTACACACACACACAAACAGAACATTACACACGTAAACAGACGCATACTGCGCCACGACAAGACACACACACATGCTCGGAAACACACACGCAGTACAAAATGATCACAAACAGAGAAAAAAGATGCAGCAAAGCACTGATCAGCAACAACAAAAGACAAAGATCCCCCGTATAGACATTAGACTTGGGGCAAGTGCTATGAAACGAGCATCTCTAAAGGCAGGCATGACGCACAAGGGAATCGTGTAACCAGCACCACGCCCGACCACCTTTGTCTCCCTAGTGCTGATGTTTACACACTCCATCAGGTTACTAAGTTATGGCTGGTTCGACTTAGGGGCAGGCCCACGACCGATACAGTAAGCATACACATACAGAGGCAGAAACGTGAAACAGGCGCACAGGGCGGTAGGGTCACACACATCGAGGTCACGTACAGCCACGGACAAAATACACCCCACAGACGGAAGAGGCGAGCGCTGTTTGCGAGCACCTATTAAGGCCGAAATCACAAAGAGGTGATGGCCTCACCAGCAACCATCCACGGACGCCTTTATCTCTCCAATGACAATGCACGCACATCGCACAACACGCATTAAGTTTACACTAAGTCTATCTAGGGGAGGCCCAAAGCAGCAAATGATGCGGGGACCGAACCCGGGAGGCCAACAACGGCTGCGGGATTCATAGCGCAGTGCGCTAACCATCACGCCACTGCTCCCCACAATACAGAACCTTGTAACCCGAGACAGACGGACAGAAGCACAGGGACACACCGTGCAGCCTCACAGGCCCGAGGGGCAAGGCCTCCCCGTCCCCGTGTAGCCGCGGGCCCTCGTCCTCCACCGACGGGCTCCCGGAGGACGCCATGCCGCCGCCGCGCCGCGTTATAGCCGCTAGCCGGGTTTCCTCGCTCTCCCCTCGCCTCTCTCTCTAAATCCCTCCCTCCCTCCTCTCTCTCCGACGCTCTCTTCCAATGACAGGGGCTGGTGATGTCATGGAGCCCCCCACCCCTTCAGCTGCACACCCCCCCTCTCCACGCTTAGACGGAGCTGAGTTCTGCCCCTGTGTGGTGGGGCCTGTACGCTCTGGTTCTGTTCGAGTTACAACCGCTTCGTGAATAGCACTGCCTACCTATGCCCACCAGTGACGTCGCTATGCTGTAGTGTGAAGGCTGTGCAACTCTGCAGCAAGAACGAAGGGACAAGAAGCTCCATTAAGACGGAGAGGAAACACTTTATGGAATGGGGGGGGGGCACTTGAACTCCTTGCGCAAGGGCCAGTGCCAACATCCACTCGCCCAACTAAAATACAGCTAGACTTGCAACTGTGACCTGAACCAATGGTTAGGTTCTCTAAATATATTTACTCGTCAGTAACTTTTTATGGTAGCAATGCTACCGTCAATGGTATAAAGGGCTATATACTGTCTGTTTAATTTGAATAATTTAAATAAAAACTGACTTTTCAAGTCCATCTGTGCGAGTCCCTCCCAATTCAGAGGCGCATCATCCATGTCTATGCATTATGACACACTACACACATGCAATTAGTAATAAGAAAATTATATCAATTTGTCAAACCACCGCTGGATGAAGGCTTACACATGTGCAATTGAGTGCCGTTTTTCAGCAAGCTAACAGTTCTCTAGCAAGTTACACAACAATTAAGATAACCCAATATACCTTTGTGAACATTTACACTTATGATTGTAAATTATTCACTTCAGGTTTTTTTGCATCTATGTCTGCATTGATATTTATAGCGAATTAAGAGACAATAAACATACGTTTTTCATGCATTGGCAAATTATCCTATTTATCCTCACCTATGCCGCACGAAGATGGAAATGTTGGCATTGATTCAAACGGGAAACCACTTTGACTTTTGAATTATGCACAATTATTGACCATCAGAATCTGAAATTGCTCGTTTACGATAACGATCTTAAAGATGCACAACAGGCACCACATGGGGCTAATCAAAATGACCTTTCCAAGTATTCACACTCAATGTACACGTGCAGAAATCACAGGAAGGTAGGTGTCGTGCATTCCAGTGAAAATATCCAACATGTCAATTTTAAAAATTATCACTTTCCCACATTCTTCATTTAGACGAAAAAACATCACACAGAGAATGCCACAAAAGACCTAAACGTGTTGCCATGTCTTTCATTGGTGCAACAATCGAAATGCAGAATTGTAACACCATGTGTAAAAATGGTTCATGCATATGGTGTACATGCACACAAAGAGCAACAGAGGAAATGCACACACCACACGTGTATAGGAGTAAGAAAATAGTCTGAATTGAATACGTTATGTAAATAGGGAATAACACGTAACATTCTATATTAACACGCCAGTAGCAGATGTTGCACAGATGTTAAGGCAATTTCAGATCAGGTAAGGAATAACTGTGAGCAAGACATTGGTGAGAATGTTAGTGCCAGTTCTTATGTGCAAACATAGACCTAGCTTTAGTGCTGATGATGGAGAATGGTCACTAAGGTGCAGAAGAGAAATTATGATAGACCCTTATGATGATGAAAACATGATGCTCATGATGTAGACAATATACAAAACATAATAAACCCTAGATTCCTGCGAGAGCCAAATGCAATTGTTTCAATAAGCCATGAAAATATCGCTTTGTTAATTCGCTGCTGGATAAAGGAATCCCGTAAAGAGCTTGCAAGCTCACCGGGTATTTTTCTGCTGTAATAATAAACATCTATCTACATAACGTCAGTCGTGGGGGCTGCTGTATGGACGTAATTCACCACGCTGGTCAGTGTCGAATAGCGAAGTAGCATGAACACAAGACTGGTTCAGAGAGCACTCGCTACCGATGTTAGCCATGCCCAAGTATAGACGACTGTAATCAGGTCCACAGTACACTGCATCAACCACTGCGCCACTCCTACCCTCTACGCCCTCAGGCTGTACAATAGGGGAAAGATGTCAGAACAAGTGGGGCTGATCAAGACACAGACATTTGCGTTTTGCACATTATCCGCAGCCAACTGGAGAACAAAATCTACATCAAAGGGATGAGATGATAACTGTCGGTGATGAACAGGTGACAATGTGTGCCACTGATGATGTGAGGCATGACACTAGGTGATGAGATGGTGCCGGTGAAAGAGTGGTGCCCACGCTGCATGCTGAGCAGTCGGTCGTCCTCCGTGGCACTGCCATCCTCGTCTCCACCTCCTTCCTCCTCCTCCGTCTCCTCGTCGTCATGAAGCAGTGAGAGGGCGATGTAGGGGGGCCGTGTTCCCCGGGACGGTGTCGAAGCCATCACGCTCCCCCTGCCTGACGCGAGTGCAAGATGGGGTAAGAAAAATTATTATCGCTTCGTCCTGTTATTGCAGGTTTCCCCGAAGCTGTTCCAGCGATCCCTCACTCTACGATATCAATCTGTTCCAGAACACGTATCGTAATGTGAAACCATCGTAAAGTCCATCCATCCATTTTCATCCATCCATCCATTTTCAGAAACCGCTTAATCCTGTACAGGGTCGCGGTGTGCTGGAGCCTATCCCGGCAGACACAGGGGGAAAGGCAGGGGTATACCGAGGATGAGACGCCAGTTCATCGCACGGCACCTGGGGCAATTTACTCAGTAGGCCAATTAACCTGGCAGCATGTCTTTGGACGGTGGGAGGAAACCGGAGTGCCCGGCGAAAACCCACACGGACAGGGGGAGAACATGCAAACTTCACACAGAAAGGCCCCCGAGCTGGGATTCGAACCCAGGAGCTTCTTGCTGTAAGGCGGCAGCGCTACCCACTACACCACCGTGCCGCCCCCATCGTAAAGCAAGACTAATAATACAGGACATTGTTTTATGGTTATTCGTTCCAAGACTTTGGAGGTTGAGATCTTCTTAGCGATTCTTCGAAGCAGCGCGATGGTCAAATTACAGCTTCCCATTTTCTTACACAGCCCCTTGCATTTTAATTGAACTCCGCAAGGTCTTTTGAGCTGCAGAGGTTCGGTAGTAGAGCACAGACAAGGCAGTGTTCCATAGTATGGTCTGCTTCTCCACATTCGCAGGTGGTTGGGCCGGTCTTGTAGCCCCATCTGACCAAAGCATCTTTTGATCGTCCCGTTCTAGTTCTCAGGCGGTTGAGTGTCTTCCACTGAATCCATGGTGCATCTGAGCCAGGAGGGAAGTCTTCAGCAGGTCGGATTCCCATGCCAGTTGCAGGAGGGTCACTCTCAAGCTTTGAGATGTAAACACTAAAAAGCGCCGCTATTGGCTGAGAAGCTACCCAAGCGGCATGCGTTTGCATTGCCGATTGGCTGCCGAGCCACCCATGCTCACGCGCAGCCATATCGTAACACGTATTGTAAAGTGACATTTGATCGTAATGTGATCGTAATGCGATACTTAAAAAAACCACTCAATAATTATTTGGCCGATAACATCATAATATATAGGAAGCAGTGTGTGGCAATATGGCGCCAGCAAAACTGCCTGGCTGCCTCCTTCCCCTCTCTGCGCTTTCCTCGCGCCTCTGAGTCGTTCTCTCGTAGAATGAGTCCCTTCGACAGTGAATGAATATGTGCGCGTTATAAATGTAAAATTATTATTATTCTTCTTCTTATAGAGCGTATATCGTAAAGCGGTTTTATCGTACTGTACTGTGAGGCCATCATAAAGCGAGGGACCACTGTATTTGGTAGGGCTGTAATTGTTAACACTTTTCTGAGCATTCCAGCACACTTGACATGCCCACACCTACCTGGGAGAACAGGTTTAGCAACAGCGCAATCGCAGAAACGCTTTACACTTTGCCCCGTGCATGACAATAAGCCATTACACCACATACACGTGTCACCTGTAACTTGAAAATCCGTGGTGAGGGGTCATGATCCTTATCTCTCCAATAAAACTAGACACGCGTTATCAATGGTTGCTAGCTACACGTATAACCTATGTGTGCACGTAATTTACAACATAAATACGAAATTCAGGATAAACTGCTGTTAGCGAGTACATTTAAAGGCAGCACAAGACAGAAGGGAATGGTGCGGCCAATGCCATGCCCGACTGCTTTGGTCTCCCCAATGTTGATGTTGGTACAGCGCACCAGACACTCATTTCAGGATGAGTAGACAAAGGGGAATCAAAGGACTGGTTAATATTCCAGGCGCCAATGATAGCACCGGTGCCTTGGAATCGAACGTTGGTCGCCGGCCGGGTTCGTGCTATAGCGAGCGTACCTCTCTGCGTGCAAACACACACATACACTCTCACAAAAAGGAGACCATATCCTCCCATAGAGCCCACATAGACTGTTGCGGCAAATGCTGTTGGTGAGCACCTCTTAAAGCCTGCGCGCCTCACGGGGGTCTGTGTGGCCAGTACAGTGTTGATGTTCACACACCGCACCAGCTACTGCTCAAATTGAGTCGACCTAGTTGATGTCCAAGACTCGCCTCTGATGCTCGCCGTGGTCACGAATGGAAGCATTCACCATTGCACCGGTGCTCCCCGTCATATGTAGTACATAATGACTGACAGCATACAAAGACACTGTATACTGTTGAGGTAAGCACCGTTATCAAACACCAACTGAGGTTGACACGGCCCACGACGGTGCTGTGCCCGGTATCTACACCGCAGTCTTGTACTCCCCCAGTGCATACCCCACCGACACAACACATATAATTTACACATTCACAGCGAGTGGCACATATTACACACAGGCACTCATCCTGCAGCTTCAACAGAATCGTGGGCACGGGGTCACACTCGGGGTCACACACACCGCCTCACTCACCGCCTCACTCACCGCGACAGAGCAGGTACCGCGGACCACAGACGATACTCACGGCTCGGCGCGCGAAGCATGAAGCTCATAGAAGCAAACTAAGACCCCCCCCCCACAACGGCGCGAGTTTTTAAAACCGCGTTAACTTTTCGACCGCACACGGCGCCCGGGAATAAAACGGTGAAGGCGACCAGCAATGCGTAGCGCTCCCTTAGCTAGCGGATGGTGTTACGACTCGTCCAGGTATGGTAGACGACAAGCCCTAGGCGCGGCCGCTTCAGTTGCGGTCACACTGAAACGTCAGGGCCTACCTCAGCGAGAAGCCTCGGCCTTGCCCGGCCGGCCGGCCAAGGAAGACCCACCCAGACTCCGCACGGCGAGACGGCTTGGACCAGGGTGTGGGAGGAGGGAGACCGCGGGGTCGCGGCAACGAAAGGCGCCCAAACCTGGGATAATACGCAGCGGGTTTCCGCCAGGGGAGCGGCGTTCATTGACTACCAACTAATTTTTAACTTGTTTTCTCCAACTTTTTCTCGAGCCCTCCACAAAATACATCGCGTCTCGCTGATGCTGGGGGGAGGGGGGTCGAGACGTCATCACGTACAGATGCCGGGCTTCCCACGCCGGCAACATGGGTGTTGATTGGCGCAGATGCCATAGCGAACTAGCGCCGTCGACGCGTCGCTGAGATGCGGATGATCGTGGCGGGGTGACGTCGCCACATGGCTCTGGTGAACCTTACGAAAGTCCGCGACGTTTTATAATAATAGCATTTTATAGAGCGCCTTTCACCCGAGGGTCACAAAGCGCTGCACAAGGGCCGCGAAGAGAACGGTATGTGTCTCAGTCAGAAACGGTTTAATCCTGCACAGGTTTGCGGTGAACCGGAGCCTATCCTGGCAGACACAGGGCGCAAGGCAGGGCTATACCTCGGATCGACTGCCAAATGGAGTGCTTGGCACCTGCAAAAGTACAGAGTTTCCATTCAAAATGTTAAGGGCCATTGCCCAAAACATCACCTTTCATCGGGCCCATGGCACAGGAATGAGGCTACAATATTTGGGGAGTAAGCAGAGTACAACAAAGGGTTAGAGGGATTTTGCAGCACCGTCCTGCCAAGCCCAAAGCAATGAGGAAGACATCAGCCACGAGCGCCTGGAAATATTAACGTGTCCTGAACATGGCATCAGCAGGAGACGTGCAGATTGCAAGAGGTGGCCAGTTCATTGGTAATAGCATCACTAGTGCTTTCACAATTCAGGGACTATGACGATATATATTGGTCACCACAGAATAGGTTTCAAAGTTGGCCATCTACATCCACATCAAATCACTGCACGTACTTTAGCAAATGGAATGCTTTCTCTGGCAGTCACTGCCCACATCGCTAAACCGTTACCCTCTTCTGTGGTACACTTGTGTCCAAGTGTAGAGAGAGTATTAGGGTGATAATAATGGATTGCGGTGCTGGAATGCTGTTTAGTTGTTTAGTCTCCTCCTGAAGAGATTCGCAACACCTAATTATGACGGTTCCCAACTGTACTGGGCACAAATTGTTTACACCCTGTGCACAGGCTGGTTTACACTTTATTCCATACACCTACCCCTCTCCTCCCTCGTGTGTTCACTGCAAAGTAGCCTTGTGCAAGTTACACAGTACAGCAATATTAAGACAATTTCTTATATATACTGCAACAAAAATGACAGAAAAACAGATAAAATGTACACGTTTTTAATTCATCCAACGTCAAATTGGCATAAAACGGGCTACTTAAACAAAAAAAGATAAAACAACCGTTACAAAATAAACCAGTAGCGCACGGGCACACGTTGCATGGGGAGCTGTACATGTGTATATATATAAATTATACATATATACGCACACACACACGCACAAAACCCTGCCGTTCCTTAACAGGTTAACATTAAAAACGACTGCCCAAGAAAACACATTACTAACAGCAACCGTTATGCAGTTGCTTCTTGGCAATCGGCTGCGTCGAGGCTTCGCCCTCCCACGCCTCGCCGGCCTGACGCCGGCCGGCCGCCCGCCCGCCGCCCGATCGCCCGCGCAATCACTCGTCGTCCTCGTAGTCGTCGTCATCGTCGTCGTCGTCCGCCTCCTCGTCTTCCTCGTCCTCCTCGTCCTCGTCGTCATCGTGACGGGCGGGAGCGGGGGCCGCCGCGGCCGGCTTCCCCCGCTTGGGAGCGGCCGCCGCCGGTTTGTGCGCGCCGCTCGCGCTCGCCCCGGAGCGCTGGTACGCGGCCACGTCCTGTGCGGACACGGCAAACGCACGCGGCGTTTAACAATCATGTTTACATTTAGAACGCTGCGTGGCACATTCAATGTCGAAGCTATTAATTCCAAGAAAGAACGACTTTCAAGAGGCGTAGCGTGGAAAGCGCAGACGCGGCAGCCAGGCGGTTTTTGCCGGCGCCAACATATTGCCACGCACTGCTTCCCTTATAATGACGTTATCGGTCAACCAATCAACGAGTTAATCTTAAGTTGTGCGAAGAAACCGGAGAATACGGAGGAAATCCACGCAGAACAGGGGGAGAACACACAAACTCCAAAGGCGCCCAAGACGGGAATCGAACCGCTTCAGGCTAAACCATTCTGAATGTGAGGTGCAGATGTTACCACTGCGCCACCCTGCCGCCCACGTGCTGTGAAAATGTAATCAGTCAACCTGTAACAAGCACGGCGACTGCTAGAATAAAGGGAAAGCTTTGTACCTTCTTGTACTTCTCCTTGAGGATGTTGGCCTTGTGCTCGTAAGGAGCCTTGTTTTCATCCGTCTGCCGGCCCCACATCTCCCCCAGCCGCTTGGCAATGGCGCCAATCACCATACCCGGGTTGTCGGCCTTGATCTGTGGCCGGAAGTCGGCACAAAAAATAAAAAAGGCGGACCTGGGGCGGGGGAAGCGTTTACAAGTGCATCGTGCGCCATGCATGAGAATCGCCGCAAGACAACGCAACCACCCCCCCCCACACACACACACATCTCGGGCGGGAAGCATAGCCAAGGAAGCAGCACCTCCAAAAGAGGAGCACAACAGCGCAGCACATTCTCAAAGGCAAGCTGGGTGCAAATAAATATCAGCCTGTGCAGTATGTATTGCAGTTATGTGCACAGTACTGGCATAAAATATATGCCAAGTACAAGGAACCTTTTTTCCGTATCAACACATTAACACGCACATCAGTCACTTGTCACTGCAAATGCCTCTGGTGACAATTGGCCGTGCACACTAAAATCATAAACAAATTTTGCAGACGAAAATTATTCCTTGTTAGTATGCAATGAGTGCAGGCAAGACGTCTGCAGTGACGGGTGTAATCTGGGAGCCGTTTAGACGTTTTCGACCACGCGCTGTATTACAAGTAGTGGGCCCCAAACATAGGTTCCCCGCCCCATGCTGTATACGTTAACTCTCACACGAACTGTGTGTAATGTGCATGTAGGAGTAAGGGGCAAGGGAACACACGGGGGCCGCTTGGGGGCGTTGGGGTCCTTCTTCTTGCGTTGCGCAGCACCGCCGCGTCCACCACGCGCTGGGGCGTAGTCCTTCATCTCGGTGTCGTAGCGAGTCTTGTCCGCACGCGCCAAGTCCTCGAACCGCAGCTTCTCTTTTGCGGTCATACCCTGGAGCAAATTAGGAGAGCGCCACATACAGTCGTTACACCATCATCCTTGCATGCTGAGCTACGGAGTGTTGTGCCAGTCATGCGTCCATGTGCCATGGACTTGTTGAGTCACCATCCAGTGGTTTTAGGGATCCCATAATACATCTTTCAACAGTCCCACCCCGAATTGTGGAGTGTTTGGCATACACTCGACATAAAATGCAATCAATTCTCGTGCACAATTCTATGCTAGCATCACTAACACTGTAATCGATTATAATCAATAAGTAGTTACACGCCTAATATTCTGCTTCATTATTGCACTATTAATGTTTCAATTAGCAGTGAATCCACAAAGCAATGCAGTGTCAATTGCACTGAACAGTCGACTAGCCACGAAATGACACAGCATCTCGTTTATGCACGAACAGGTTTGCTCGCGAGTCGGTCGTCTTTGGCTTGTGGGGTTTACAGAGAAGCGGAAGATTACCTTCCAACGCTCACTGCACTTGCGGGAGAAATCCGTGAAAGCTACGGAGTCGTTGGGGTGCTTCTTCTTGTGCTCCTCGCGACACGTCTGCACAAAGTACGCGTAGGACGACATGCGCCCGCGCGGCTTGCTGGGGTCGCCGCGTCCCATGGCGCTAGTCTGCACACCAGACCACCATCCGTCATGAGCAACAAAGCACACATTCCTTCGCATTTAATAACATCCCACAATTGAACAGTCTTGCGCACACACATCAATGTGATCCACCACGTAAAGTAGGTTTCACAAGCCTCCTTTTGACGCTTAGAAGCCTCTGAGGTGAAATCCGTCTCCTCAAACTAGGTCTCCCCTGAGGACCAGATTTAATCCCCTTGTCCTGGATAAATAACATTTCGGTGATTCTGTGACCATGTGTCTAGTAACTCAATGGGGTTTGTCTCATATTGCCTACAAGACAACAGGTGTCAACATGGACCAGATTTAAGGACCGGTTCTGCGTTCGTATGAACCACGTCTCCCCGTGGACTTGGTCTCTTTTTCCTTATGCACCAGGTCTCCTTAAACAGGTTCAAAGTGCTTTAAAGGATAATCTCTGTCCAATTAGGTGACATTATTTTTCTTCTCAATGCACCAGGTCTCCAAATTTTAGCTGCTCTCATTTTCCGTGTGCACTGAACCAGGTCCTCCACAAAGACCATGTCTCAATTTCCCCGTGTGCGAAATCTTCATTATATAACCGACCTCGTGTTCCAGATTTTACCTCGTCTAATTTTCCTTAAGAACCAGGCCTCCCCGCCACAGACGTGGTGTAACTTCCTCTGTTAAACGGCAATTTTATTTCCTTTGTGGACCAGGATTTTTCGCCACACGAACCAGGTCTCCAAAGTGACTCTCTCAGAAGCGGCTCCAAAAACCAGGTAACCCGATGGTCTCGTCAAGAAACCTGGGTGTCCGTGGCCTTAAGAAGCGAACGCCCACAGGTTAAAAAAAAAACTTTACAAGGAACAAAAAAACTATTGTGAAACTGCGTTAAACCGGGTTGGGCCGGCTGCTCAGCACAAACAGCTGTAACAAGTATATAATGAAATTAAGAGAGCCAGCGAGCGAGAGTGGCGATGGGGGGGGAGAGAGGAAATAATAAATGAAGGCGGCGGGTGGGAGGGGATGACGACGATGACGACAAACATGTAAATAATGAAATAAGCGCCGCGCGGTGTCCGGGCAGAAGACGGGCCGCCATGTCGCGTTGAACAAAGGAGCGCGGTGGCGCTCTCCCGCCACCGCCGACACGACATTCCCAACGACCCACTCACGACGCCTAAAACCACCGAACCCCACGTTAAAACGCGGCGGTCAATTACAGGCGCATGATGCCCGCGCGTTCAGGGAGAGACGCGCGGCGAGCAAAGCAACAAAAAATAAAATCATGGCCACGATTCCTATCTGCGCAACGGCGGCGATGGTTAAGCGAGGGCCCCAAACGACGACGGTTTTTTCATTTATAAATACTCGCTATTCGGCGCCACCAAGCAGGTGCGCGTTAAGAGTTAAAGGCGAGAAAAACATCTGCGCTGTAACGGGGTTCGATATCGGCTTCGGTAAAAAATAAGAAATTCTAATGTTCGTCGTTTCGCCTGCACTCACCGTGAGTAAGCTGTGGGTCTCTGTACGCAGCTCCGATGGGGCATAAACAGGCGGCGCCACCCGCTTATATTGCCTACAGCGGATAGGCGCCGCTCACCCCTCCGAGCCACGCCATTGGATGGCCCATCACCGACGACGGCAGCTAACGCGTCCCCGTTGGTTGATGCCTAGGCGGTGACGCGCGCATCGCCAATCAGACGCCCAGAGAGGCGCGGTGTCGCTTATCCGTGGTAGGAAATGTGACTTGCGGGCGGTGCTGCGGCTGACCGCCCTACGGTTTAAATGCGACGGACTGCGCACGCGCGAGATTGATTAACATATTTTATGCAGCTAAGGATTAACTCAGCTGAATTTCTTTAAAGAAAACGTAACGATTGTTTTGGTTTCGTGAAACATATACCCGCATTAACACAGACACATATTTTGTAGTTACTCTAAAAAAACATCCGCAATGTATTTATATATGTCTTTTTTATGTAACATTAAATATGACGCGAGATTGGTGTTCCTACAGCTTAAAAATGTAGCGCAGAATAATAATAATAATAATTTCAATTTATATAGCGCCTTTCACCCGAGGGTTACAAAGCGCTGCACAAGGGCCGCGAAGAGGACGGCATGTCAACAACGACAGACAAAACAACAATACCACACTATCAATACGGTGTGATTGACTCAGGTGGATAATCGGTAAACAATATGCTATTTACCAACTGTGATCACGACGCGACTTGCATTTATTTATTATATGTTTGTTATTTATACCAAAACACGTATTTAACATTAATCAAACACGGTTTGATGTAAATTATGTTAATGCTAAACAATTTGCTGCACTGCAAAGTGCTTTGAAATTGTGCCCAGGAATGCTCTGCCAGGGGCGATGTGCCTTTTTGTGTCAAAAAACCCTTACAACTATGCTGTGTGTAAATAAGATTTTAGCATTTTACGATTAAAATGTAATACATTTATTTCGTAACAGTTTCGGACTGTAATGTGAATATTCATAATGTAAAAAAAAATCCACGCAACACCGACACGCTAATCAATCTCCCGTTAGAGCTAAAATCCAGTAACAAAATTCGCGCTGTAAATTGAGTTGTCGATGGACTTCGATTTAAAAAATATCCATCTATCCATTTTCTAAACCGCTTGTCCTGGTGAGGGTCGCGGTGGCAGCAGTCCAAGGAGAGTGGACCAGACATCCCTTTCCTCAGCAACAGATTCCAGCTCTTCCTGGGGAATTCCCAGGCGTTCCCAGGCCAGCCGAAGGATATAAGCCCTCCAGCGTGTCCTGGGTCGGCCTCTAGGTCTCCGTCCAGTGGGCCGCACCTGGAATACCTCCCGAGGAAGCCTTCCGGGGGGCATCCTTACCAGATACCCGAACCACCTCAACTGGCTCCTCTCGATCCGAAGAAGCAGCGACTCTACTCTGAGGTTGTCCCGGATTTCTGTGCTCTTCACTTTGTCACGGAGAGTGAGCCCAGCAACCCTGCTGAGAAACCTCATTTCTGCCGTCAGATATTTTGTTCCTGATGAAGCTGATTGTAACTATCAGCGAAACGTCGTACCTTCATTGTAAGTTATGTGGGCTCGCTCTTCAGCATACCGG
>JAZEWU010000004.1:16477694-16488106 GCA_036362915.1 Geotria australis
AATCGAATCGAATTCGAATGCTGCGTGGAAAGTGGGTTCAGTACCTCTGGATTGGCAAACTGGAGTGGTGGTCCCCATCTTTAAGAAAGGGGATTAGAGAGTGTGCTCCAGCTACAGAGGGATCACACTCCTTAGCATCCCAGGTAAAGCCTATGCCAGGGTTCTGGAGAGGAGACTTCGACCATTAGTCGAACCACAGATTCAGGAGTAACAATGCGGCTTCCGTCCTATCCGTGGAACCATGGACCAGCTTTTTGCCCTCTCACAGATTACTGGAAGGTGCCTCGCTTATCCCGCGTGGGAAATGTAACTGCTCTACGATTTGATTGCGAGTGACTGCGCACGCGCGGGAAGTATTAACATAATTTATCCCACTAGGGGTGTATTGTTTATTTATACTTTTTAAACGTACCCCGTTCCATGTTTGCGTGTAAAAACCAACACTATTAGTCTGCATTTAATTAATGCAAAATGTATACAGGAAAATGGTACTTAATATCGTTTCCAATATTTAATGGCAAGTTTGCCCCATGGCGTAGATGAGCCGCACCAAACCGTACTATAAATAAGGAAGCGTGCTCAGTGTTCGATATGGTTGGCATCCTGAAGACTCGCCATCTAGGCCCCATTTGTGGGCCTAGGGGAAAGTCCCCGGACCTTGCATTGCAGCAGCGAGTGCAGGCGCAGGAAGGGCGCTCGGCGCTACCGCTCGCCTCCCGGGCCTCGGGCCGAGACGCCTTTGGGCTGAGCCCCCCGAGGAATGCGAGCGGGGCCTCCGGTCTCAGTGCAGAGATATGGCGGGTAGCGGCCTGGCCGCCAACCCAACGGGGCTCACTCTCGAGATGCTAGCCAGCTTTTTTTCGTTGGATTTTTTTTCTTTTCGTTCACAGTATACAAACTACATGTGCGCAACAGTCTGACCAGACACGTAAAAGGAGACCGAGTAAATCTGAAGTTTGCATAAAGACGCATGATACAAATACGGCGCATAGCAAAAAAAAAGGTTAACACAAACTAAACGTACAAAAATAAAATGTCAGTACACGTAATGGGATTTTCTGTTTTTTGCGTAACTGGTTTTTGCAAAACACTTGCCAAACAAAGTCAAACAACCCTTGATAGCACAAGGGTTGTTTGACTTGAAAAATCACACCGTAACTACAAGCAGTGGATTGATCATTATCGGGCTGTCTTCACAGACGACAAAGGAAGAGGGGGAGGGTAGTCGGGACAGTCGCACGCTTATCCGGGCTACGAGAATCACTGCGAATCCTCCCGTCCCTGTGCGCGAGCGGGCTGCGGAATCTAAATCAACAGCGCGGACGTCACGCAACTCGTCACCGCGGGCACCTTGGCTCCGGAAGTGACACCTGGGCTGCGAATGGCTATCCGGAGGGGGCGACGCGACTCAACTTGCTGCTGCTGCTGCTGCTTATAGGTGGTGTTTACCGGGTCGTGGTGGAGGTCGATTGCCTTGGTGGTCGTCGCGATGTCCTGAAGATACGGCCCGGCTTCGTGGAGATCCCCAACTCGAGCTCCGTATCTGGCGTTAAGGTGAGCGGATGTTTGCTGTTCAGGCGGCGGTGACAGAGTGGTCGAGGTATCTGGATCCAGGTGTCCGCGTCGGTTTTCGCTGGGCACTCCGGTTTCCTCCCACAGTCCAAATACATTGTCCCCGGTGCCCTGTGATAGGCTCCGGCTCACCCCGACCCTGTAAAGGATTGAGCAGTTTCTAATAATGGATGGATGTCGCGTTGTTCAGGTAAGTAGGCCTCAGGTGACGAACGTTGTGAAGGTCCTGATGATGGGATATGCAGGGTTTTGGGTGTAAGGACGTGAAGGTTGAGGCGGTTACGGTTTTGAGGTCCGGGGTATTTAGGTCCTGCTGAGGTGTGGTCTCGAGGACCTATGATAGAGGTGACCTGAGTTCAGGTGACGAGGTTTCAGGCCACGAGCGTTTTTAAGATTCGAGTGATGATCCCGCGGTCCGAGTAAAGAGGGCCCTGGACATCGGGTGATCAGTGGCGTGCAGAGGTTTGGTGATGCCCGGGGCCAACTCGACTTATTGATTCTATGCCCCCAAGACTCAAAGTATAGGGCCCAGTACTGAGAAATGTGAGACAGGAAGACATCTTAAATATGTAAAAACAGGTGAAATAAACTTTTTATTCGGATTAAATATAACGTCTCGACGGTCGTCGACAGAGCACAGTGGATGATGAAAAATAATGTCGATCGGCGTCGACAGGGCGCTGAAAGTGAATCAGCATTACACACAGTATTTAGATGTAACAGGTTCTCTACTCTGGTCTCGCTTATTAAAACACGGATCCACATTCACACCACCTTGTGGGACTGTTTAATGTCACTCTTTGATTGGATGCCCCCCTGAAATGGATGCCCGGGGCCGTCGCCCCCTCCGCCCCCCTCTCTGCACGCCACTGCACAGAACTGAAACTGTCTTAGCTATAGAATAATATATTGTGTTGCGAGCTACGGGCAATGGCACTTCTAGTTGAAGACGAATACAATTGCAAAAACAATAGCAATGGGCTCTATAAAGGAAACCAAGACAGGAAGTGTCGGCATGTTCATTTTGCGTGTGAACTGTTAGTGAACGTGTGCATCTGTGTGTGTGCGTGCGTATGAACAGATGGCGGCGTTACAGCTGAGCGAAGATGATGTCCTGAACTTTCTTGTTTCGCGTGGCGGCAAAGCGCCAAATGCTGAACTGCGCAAGCATTTCCGCGACTTCCTAGAATCAGGGGACGCGGCGATGAAAGAGCGCTCTCGCCAGCGCTTCAAGCAGTGCGTGAACGCCGTTGCCACCGTGACCAAGAATAATGGAGCCACGTGCGTGCACCTGCGAAAGCGCTACGTGAAGCCGGGAGGGACCGGTGGCGCTGGCGGCAAGCGGCGGGGCGAGCGCAGGAGCAGCCAGGAGCAGCTGAGCCCGCAGACACGAGGCCAGGGAGACGCGGCGGTCGGCTCGCGAGACGGACGAGGAGACCATCCCTATCTGGAAGACAGGAGGAGCGATGGAAGTCACTTTTCCCCAGGAGAAGATCAAAGTCACCACCTGAACGATTCTGCAGGGGCAGGGTCGGCGGCGTCGTGGGCGTCGTCGCATTCCGGCTCCTTGATGGCGGCACGAGCGGGAAGTTACGCTGAGGAGGAGCGAGGAGGAGACTACTGCGCTGTGGGGGGATGGCAAGAGGATGGACCGGTGCCAGGACCGGTGCCACACGACCCCAAGCCTCTTGACTTCTCGAAGGGGTTTGGTATAGTCCTTGTCGGGTCGAGTCTCGGCGAGCCGGCTCGGCAGGCGGGCGAGTGGCGCGTTGGCGAGCGAGATGAGCGGGGCGGAGTCCCGAGCAACCGCGGATCAGTGCAAGAGGAGTTTACACACGACCGGCAATACCCGCAGAGTGCAGCCTACGTCCCTTACGACAGGGCAGGAGGAGGGAACAGAGGAGGAGTTGTACCGGGTGTGGCGTCGGGACCAACTGACAGATGGGAACCTGCGATGGATGCGTGGGAAGCGCAGTCCGGGTGCTCTAACCCTTCCTATGGGAGGCCTATTCATGGTGAGCATTGGCAAGTTATTCCAGGTGCAGTCGGCCAGTCAGAGAGCAACACGGATAACTGCGAGTCAGAAGGGATCTCGCCGTCGTCCAGCCAATGGGACATGACATCACGTGCACTTGAACCACAAGGCAGATATGTTCAACCCGATCGCTGGCACGAGATTCACGGAGCAACTGGCCAAATGGAGAGCAGCACAGAGCAAACTGACCAATGGGGCAGTAGCACGGACGTCACAGGAAGGCGTCCGAGAGAAATTCTGCCATTTGAGTACAGCCAGGGAGAATCTGTTACACATCCACATGCAGATGGACACGGAGATCAGATGCAATCGGAGCAAACCTACTGGGAAGGTCAGTCTCTTCCTGAGCACATTTATGGGGATGGAAATAGAACCTTAGACGGTCCGGACGCTGGCGTGTACATATCACCAGGTGCAAGTTACAACAGAAACTATGGCAGGGAAGACCAGTCGATGCCCGAAAGACAACCCTCTGAAAGTTGGTCCGCCTCTGAATATTACGGGCCTGCGGTTGGAGTTTACGTTTCAGGCGTAGAACCCTGCACGCAGTCTGAGAGCCGTGAGTGGAGTGATGACCATGGGTGGGAGGGAAGCAGGCCCTACGCAGAGGCAGCTGTTGGTGGACTCAGACACGACATGCAACGTGGTAGTTGGGAAGCAGCACAAAACCTCTATCAACATGAGCCAAACTTCCAAGGTGACCAGCCGAGTGAAGAGAACATGTACATGACTTTAGAAACACGGGGAGGAGGTGGCAGTGTTGGGCAAGGTGCTGATTATTGGCACAGGGGGCATGACCCCCAGGCATACGGCGCCGGACAAGAGGGTGAGCGGGCTGGCATGCCCGATTGGACACGCGGACATCCGGGTGACTATCTGGAACTTGAAAGAACTGATCAGCGGAACAAGCAATACTTGCAACCTAGGAGTGAAATCCCCTCCATCACATTGACTCAAGATGACGATTCGCGGAGAGCGATGACGAATATAAACCCGGCAGCTTTTGTTCAAGTCGAGCCGTCCCCGCGGCCCACGTCGCAATCCTCACGGCGATCAGACGGCGGCCAGCAGTGGAAAGAGTCTGAGTTGGACGTGCAGCTGAGCACGCCGGCAGATCCGGGACGGAGGAGGAGCTCGGGGCAACATTCCCAACACGACTGGAACCGCGGCCAGTACGACGAGAGCAAGGACGTTGAAAAAAAGCACACCGTTACCCGCCGCGTGGACATACTTCCCGAGACTCTGGCAGACGCGCAACATTCCAGACGTCCAGAAGTGAACGCGTCGCAGGGTAAACTGCCGCAGTCGCCGCCGCCACTCTACGCGATGATGAGTCGCTTCCTGAGCTCGTCCGAGCTGCGTTCTCGCGGGGATCCCCGTTTGGCCGCGAGAGAAAATCGGCCGCCCCCCATCGCATCGTCCAGCCGCAGCCGCTCATTCCCCTCGCTGCGCTTTGACATGCCCCCGGACGCCGCCGCAGACGATTTAGCGCAAAAGGAGACGAGGCCGACGATGGATCCTCCTAATGTGGCCGTGGCCGTGAGGGAGCAACGTCCCCCATTCACACACAGCAGCCACTCCCCACACATGCACCAGGACCAGTTTGGGCAACGCAATTATGACCGTCCTCAGGAAGGGTCACTTCGCTATTATGCAAGTTCAGATAGACGGCAACCTTCAACGACCGAGACGGCCGGACGCGGCGTCCCAATGTTTATAAAACACGCCTTGACGCAGGGGGGGCGACCCCGGCAGCGAGCCAAGGTTCTCATGGAGAAAAGCCACTCTGTGTTCAACCTGCTGCAAGAAAACCGGTGGGAATCAATAGCTTCACACCAGCAGCCTGCCGACCAGCCCTATGCTACTGCTGAGCATCTAGAATTGCTCGCAGAGAAGAGCAAATCTTTAAGGGATCTGTATCAATACAGCGATCAGATTGGATGCGAAGGTGGTCCACGAGACTGGCGTGTCGTTAACGCAAACGCACGCGAGCCGCCCGTGCAGAATGCGCGGAGAGCAGTTCTGGAAAAGAGCAAATCATTGCGCGAGTTCCAGTGTACCGATCAGCCATACTCATTTCAAGGTGAATATCGGCCAAGTGATCACAGGTTGAGCCTTACAGATCAACGTTTAATGAACACAAGTGAGAACAGAGACAAGATAGTAACAGAAAAGAGCAGATCTTTAAAGGATCTTTATCAGAGCGACCAGGATTTCAAATTTCAGGATAATTATAAATATGAAGGAGATCGAGAATTAAAGTCTGCTGGTGAACATTCCTCATTTCTGCCAGCGCGTTACATCTTACCAGAAAAAAGTGCATCATTGAGGGACCTTCATCAATATGACAACCATTTCGAACATCACGATGAGGTACGTCGCAATGACAATGAATTTCACCAAGCAGCAGTACAGACGCAGAGTTGGTTACATGGGAGTTTAGGAAGAGATGGACGTGATTTAGAGGTATTCAAAGCAATGGGAGATCCGCAGAGCCACCAGATGGAGAAGCTTCAAGATGAGTTGCATAAACGCCAAGATCTGGGCTACACAGACACACGCCTAAAAGTCTGGACCTACCCACCACTGGAAGACGCTGATTCTAGTCTAGAAGGACAAGATTTATTCGTGCCAAACCTCTTACCAGACAGAGAGGAAGTGGACCGAGGGCACGTGTCTGCGCATGTCACCTATGACTGTGGAGTAATTCTGGACAAACTTGAACCTCGTCGCTCTTCGCAATCGGACGCGAAAGACGTCCCTCCTCGGTTTGCCGAAACCAGGGAGACCGTCCCCACGGAGCCGCGGCCCCCATCACCGGCGCCGCTACCGGCACTTCCCGCGATTGCCGTGCCGTCGAGCGCCGACGACCAGACTTTAATCCAAAGGCGACAAGAGCACTCGGACTCCGAAGACGACGGTGCGTTGGCGGATAACCTGCGCCGCGTCGCCGCCGGACTCGTCCACTCTCCATCTCGGACTCGGGCGCAAGTCAACCGTGCGACGTGGAAACGGATGCAGCAGCAGCAGCAGCCGCCGCTTCAGCCGCCGGCGGAGCACGCCTCGCCTTGCTCATCCTCGCCATCCTTCGCCCGCGTCTCGCAGGACAACGACGAGCTCTCTCCGGAAAGCGGCGACGAGGATTTCGCCTCGAACGTCCGGCGCGTGTCCAAGGACATGCTGGCGGCGCAGGCGGGCGGCGGGCAGAGCCGGCTCAGCCGACAGGGCTCGCACGTGTGGAGGAAGCCCGTGGCGCCGCCCGACTGGAGCGTCTGCGTTCCGCAGGAAGTCTCCAAGATCAACGACCGCCTGTTTCAGACAATTCACCGTCAAAATCTCCGCCAGCAGCAGCAGCAGCAACAGCAGCAGCAGCAGCAGCAGCGGCTGGTGCAACAGGTGCCTCAACCTGCACATACATGGCATCGCTGTGTCAAAGATGTTGGGTACATACGCACAACACGCGAGTTGGCTAACGGCGTGCGCGTGTGTGCGAGCGTGCATCGTTCACGTGTGCCCAAACTCGAGCATACTTGTACCGGTTTGTGTGTTTTCGTGGGGACCTGTAGCTCAGTGGTTAGCGCGCTGGGCTACAAACCTGGCTATAATCCAAGTTCGAATCCTGCTCTCGGCCAACACCAGTGATGATTTTCTGAACCGGTCCTGGGCTTCCCAAAGCTCGACTCGGCCTCAAAATGAGTACCTAGTGCGGTGTGTAAACATCGCCACTAGGGAAACAAAGGGGGCCCGGCGTGGTGCTAGCCACCCACCCCGTTTATCGCGAATGGCACTTGACCCTGTAGTCTGTTAAAGCTATACGGGGGACTTATACATCATCACGCACACATTGAACCGAATATGGCTGATTGACGCTGCAATGTCGGTCTTGTTAATGGAGATCTTGGGATATCTCCCCCCACGATCTCGGACAACAAGGGATGTTCACTAGGAAACGAAACTGGCCACTGTAACTGGCGTCATGCTGTCGGCGCTGTGTCGTTGTGTGCCGCAGCAGGCCAAGGTGCAGAGGCTGGCGCCGCCTCCCCCGGACGTGGCACCAGCGGCGATCGAGCGCGGCGGCCCGGTGAGAGAGGTAACGTCGCTGCATCGGCCACACGTCCAGGTCGCCGCGCTGTACACGGCGGAGGCGATAAACGGACGATGATCTGACGCTCGCGTCACGAGGATTCCAACGTGGGAAACGGTCGCGAGGGAGAGAGGAGATCGCTCGGTGACACGGCTATCCCGAAAGAACGGCTCTGAAAGAGCAACCGTCACGAATCGAAGTCGTGACAAACCTACATCGGGACGATGAATTATTCATAGACGGTTCTCGCACGACGCAAGAATTTAAAATGTTAAATGTACCAACAAATTTGCGTGCTGCGTGTGTGGGTGCGGTGCCCTCGCGTGTCACGCCTTCGAGGGATGTCCTTGCCTGTGTCGCACGGGTGCGGGAGCGCGAACGTGCGTGCGTGCGTGCGTGCGCGTGCGTACAGACGCGAGCGCGGGAGCGTTCCCGAGACCGTCTGCAGCCGGAGAGCTTGAGCAAAGTCCAGCGGAGCTGGATGCTGTCTGCCGTGCGGGGCGACTTCAGCTCCGTCTTCCGCATCATGAACAGCAACCCGGAGCTGCTGCTCACGGTGAGTCGGTGTTCACACAGGCGACAGAGATCCACCTCATAGCCTTATAACAAGTAGGAATGGTATGCTAGGGAGCGGGTGGCCAGCATACATGCCCAGCCGCCTTTGTATCCCCAACGCTTATGTTTCCACACCAGACCAGATGCTCCTTTTAAATGCAGTCTATCTAAGGGAGGCCCAGGGGCAGGTTGTAATGCTCATGCACATGCTGGTGCACCACGCCCATATTGATGTTCAAGCATTGTGCCACGTAAGCTTTTAAATCTGAGTCAATGGGGCAGACGGCCAAAGCTGGTTCAGATAATCTACACTGGTGTTTACTGGGAATCTAACTCTGGTAGCTGGGTTTATAGCACAGTAGACATTGCGTCATCGCTGCACCCATTTATTATTACATTATGGTCCGTAATTTCGGCTTTCAGCTCCACCAGGTGTCACAAAAGCTACACACGTACAGCATTCAAAAGCATTGCTATTCCCACGCACACCACATTATCACGAAGGTAAGCATAGAATAGATGTCACTTGAAGAATCGTCTCTCTTGCGCTCGTGTGCGTGTGCGTCCGTGCCCACAGAGGGACCTGGTGTCGGGCTTCACGGTGCTGCATTGGGCGGCGAAGCACGAACACACCAACGCCCTGATCGTGCTCTATCAGCAGCTGGACGGGTTGCGCCCGGCCCGCGCCCCGGGCGCCGCGCGCTCCGAGCAAGAGGAGCCGCGGTCGCGCTCGGGCCACACGCCCCTGCACGTGGCGGCCATGTGTGGCCGCAAGGAGGCCATGCGGCTGCTGGTGAACAGGTGAACACGCCGAGGCGAGGCAGCGATGGTTTCGAGGTCACGCCTTTGTGGGAATGATCACTTGTAAATATAATTGTAATAATCAGGTGTAATGATGTGGGTGGCACGGTGGCGCGGCGAGCAGCGCTGCCGCCTCGCAGCAACACCGGGCACTCCGGTTTCCTCCCACAGTCAAAAGACATGCTGCTGCCTAGGTTCATTGGCCTGCGGACCAAATTGTCTCTGGTGCCCTGCGATGGACTGGTGTGCCATCCTGGGTATAGCCCTGCCTTGCACCCTGTGTCTGCCGGGATAGGCTCCGGCTCAACGCAGACCCTGTACAGGATTAAGCGATTTCTGACAATGGATGGATGGATGATGCAATCGATTATTTTCCATAGATGTTTATGCTCAGGATATTTAAACAAACGGTGTGTTTAAGGTAGTGGTGTATGGCGAGGTAAGCTTTGAGCTGACGGGAGGATTCTGTGCCAGGCTTGGGGCCTTTGTGGGAGCACGCGATGCTGCCGGCCTGCGACCAGGACAGTACCTCCCGGCGTCCTGCGCAACGGCTGAAATCGTTGCCTTGCTCGGTATGCCTACCCATCACCTGCACCATCACCCTCACCACATCCACAATGTCTAACATCATTGACACTACCAGCACCATCACAGTCACCGCATCTTGGCCGCTGGTGCCCCGCAACAGCGCGCACTGACAATGTTGCTTCCGTTCGGTTTTCTTCCTGCACTGCGACCCTGTGCTCCCGTGTCGTGGAATCCGCCGGACAGCCTACCGCCCGGGCTTTGCTCGACCCGTCGCCGCACCGTCGCCTGGTCTGCCTCGCGCGGCCAAGAAGACCGGGCTGAATGCTAGCTCCTCGCAGTCCTTGGCTCGCAAGAGCGTCATGTCCGCCATGTTCGGACACGGCTCTGAAGACGGCTACTCCGTGAAACCGGGGCGGCCAAAATCAGCGTACTCGTCATGAGCAGACACACGAGCATGCGTGTCCAGGAAAACTCTGAGCCGCACGAAAAACAACCGCTGATTAAATGTCTTTTCGCTTTTGTTGCTATTGAGGAATGTGGTAAGATGCTTTATTCTTTATACGTACTTATGCTGCAAATGTACCCGTAGAGTCCTGGGGTCGTGGCGGTCTTCTTCTTCTTTGCGATTCTTCGAAGCACGATGGTCAGCCTCTGGACATCGTTGTCCTTCAGCTCGGCTTCGAAGTGTTTGGTAGAATTAGCAGGCAATACCAACGTATTACCTGACAGGGATCGCGACGTGAACGCTTCTACCTTGGCGGTTATTTGACCATTATACTAACACGCTGGTTAGTACATGATTTCTCTAGGCTGGTAGCATGAATGCGGAAGCCATAA
>JAZEWU010000004.1:16491453-16525558 GCA_036362915.1 Geotria australis
GGGGGCGGGGCCGAGTGAGAGTGGGGCGGGGCTGCGTGCGAGGGGGCGGACTGGGCCTCGTCGCTCCCTCCTGGACTCTCTCGTGAAGTTTGGGGCCCGTGAGTTTGAAGCGAAAGCGAGAGACGGGACGGGCAGACACGACGGGGACCGAGACGCGCGCCGCACAGCCGACACACACGGCCGAGAGCGGCACGGACAACACCGCCAGTGGCAGATTTACGCGGAGACAGCTCGCGCGGAGCGTGTGGGGACAGACGCGAGGGCGGAGACGCGGGACGGAAAGAACAGAGCAGACGGCAGAGAGAGAGAGAGCGCGCGGCACACAAAGTAAAAGGAGACGCGAGTGCGACTAAAACACAACAGGCACGGAGACACGCGGGCACGGAGACGCGCGGACGGGATGGACGCGGAAGAGGCCCCGGTGTTTGCCGAGCTCACGCCCGTGCGCTCCGGCGAGGTGAGGACACGCGCCGCACGGCTCCCCCGTGTTCTCGGACACATCTGCCCCTGTCCTGAGGGGTTATATACCTCGACTGGCCTGGGGACGCCTGGGAATCCCACCCACGCTCCTTAAAGACGAGCGGTTTAGCTGGATCTCGACCTGTCCCGTGGCCGTGGGGAGCGGTGTCTGTCACCGTTCCTCGCCCTGTGTCGCTTCTGCTCAAGGGAATGTCACCTCCTGGTGTCCGTGGCTCGCTGTCGCCTCATCCCCTTGTGCAGGCCTCTCATCTCCTGCGCGGACGTCGCGTTAGATCCTGTCTCACGTGCGTGGACACGTCTCGTATCTCCTGTGTCCATCGTCTGAGCGTCACTTCTCAGCCTTCGTGTCCGCACGCTAGGGTCTCCTGCCTGTCGGCCCTGAGTCTGGTTGCACCGAACAGAAACCCCAGGTGCAAAGTTCACTCTGTGCTGATGTGCAGTACATTTTTCACGGCTATCCCGAAAGAACAGCTCTGAAGAGCAACCATCGACGTTCCCTCTGACATTTAAAGTCGGACTCGTACAGGGCCTCCTGTCAATCCACTGTTGGATGATGGTCTTCCTACTCGTTGTTGGGATCGTGAGGATTATTTGACTACGCCTCAATACTGCTCAGTCCGTCTTGATGGACGTGAGGAGCGGTCCAACAAGTGCAGTCCAACAATGGTCCGATCACGCAGCGAGCAGCAGCCCCGGTGCATGTCCAGGGTCAAGCGGGTGACGTCTGATCAGTGTTGAGATTGGGTGAATTCAGGTGATACGGTCATAGGCTTACATGAGCACACAGTCGGCAAAGCATCCCAACATATTTGTGTGCAACTGGCCACAAGTCAGTCAGTTTGTATCTAAGCTGTTGAGCTATGTGACTCTTTTTAAACAGTTGCGCAGCGGGAAGGGATAAGCAAGTTACAACACCTCAGGACACCGGGGGCAATTTAGTCAAGAGAATTAACCTAGGCAGCAGCAGTGTCTTTGGACTGTGGGAGGAAACCGGCGTACCTGGTGAAAACTCACGCGGACACGGGGAGAACAAGCAAACTCCAGATAGAAAGACACCCGAGCCGGGAATGGAACCTGGGGACTTCTTGCTGTAAGGCGACAGCGGAACTCACTGCGCGAAGGTGCCCCCACACAGCCTCACCATTCTGACCTGTATCCGTGGCCAGATCTCAACGGTGTGGTCTACAATTTTGGGCTCGCGTATCATGGCTGCATAGCTAAGTCTCATGTGTCTTGTGCCCACGTTTTATTTCCCTTGAGTTTATAAACGACAAGGTCTGTACCTCCTGTCTAAGCTCCACGCTCGCGGCTAACCCAATCGGTCTTCATGACCAGGTCTAGATGAGAACGTTGCTTAAACTCTGATGACCGGAGCGAGGTGTGGTTGTTGATTTCCTGGCCACTGAGTGAGCACAATGGACGGCTGGAAATATTAGAGAAATAGGGGCCGTTTGGTGGTGGTGGTGGCCCAGTGTGTCTCACGCCAGCATCTCCTGAGGCCTCAGACTCGAGGTCTCGGTGCACATTTCACCCTGTTTACCCACGCCGGGTACCATTTGTCAAGGTGAATGCTGTGAAGGTGAAAACCACCATTCTTTCCCACGTGGGCACATTGGATAGGAGAATGATGGAGTGACATCGCTTGCTACCACCGAGTGGGGTCTGTGCCAGGGATGAGCTTAAAAATTGTGGCGTTGTTCTATAGTACTTCATAAATATGCCACAAGACTACATCCGTCACGATAGACATCTAATGTAATGTATTTTATCAAGGGCTGTGAATTTTTTTTACTTATAAAATTTGTATTGCGGTTTTTTCTGGAGGATATATATATTTTATATATATATATGAATAGGCATCTCGGTTCATACCTAGGTGTGACGTTCATGCGGCAGCATGACAACTGCAAACAGGTTTCTCTCCTCCTAGCCTTTCAATCGAATAATAATTGTCAAACAAGTTACAAACTGTGAGAGTACTTGCTTCTGACTTGAAACAATGAAAAGGAGTTTTTTTTGTATAAAAATTGTACGAAATGTTTACACCAGAAAAAATAAATCATAATTTGCCTGAACATTTTTCTACAGAAAGCTAGCTTGACGTTCAAGCTCAGCATCCCATTCCCACGTTGGTCATGCGCAACCCCTGCAGTGCATGGAGTGAGCTCTTTAAGTCCGTTTTAAAAACAAAAGAACATTTAGAAACCTGCGTGCGTAAAGCGGTTTCAGGAAATGCTGTGAGGAGCACTTAGGACCTGGTTTACTTGTGTTTGTACAATCTTTGGTGATTGTTATTATTATGTTTGTTTACCCTGGAAAACCTCGTTGAATCTCAAATATTTTAAAGTAGAGTCCTGCCAAGGTTTCGCAGTGGAGGGTGATGTGACTGTGTGTGATCCCAGTTGAGTAATTTTCATGTAGTATTTCAGCATTCAGATTGTTTGGCGAATAACGGTTTCGGTGTATGTTTGTCACTTTAGGTTTCTGGTTATTATATAGAAGCAGATATATTGGCAGACATACTGTCCATCCGTTAGTGTATTTGCTGATGTTGTGATATAATGCCATTTATTTATTCAATGAAAATGCAAGGGGCTGTGTAAGAAAATGGGAAACTGTAATTTAACCATCGCGCTTCGAAAAATCGCAAAGAAGAAGCCAGAAAATGTGTACAGTAGTAACTGTCAAGACTCTTCGAAGAGGCTCCTGCACTGGGCCATGTAGTTAATGTCACTCAGGAGTGCTTGGCAAGTGGAAGGAGACCAGGGATTACCTTCAGAAAGCTCTAGATGTAACAAGGGGAATAACACACAAATCTGCACAGACAATCAATAATCCATTGCTGAACTATCTCTTGTAATTAGTACAGTATCACTGTTGGCAAATCCTGTTGACAGAATATCCTCTACTTTCATGGGACTGTAAACAGGAGTTGATCACCGCCTCAACGTTCATTTTAGCACGACATAACTTTAACTTCACCATATTTTGGCCTGCAACACTTAACCACGCATTCCCCCATTCAACCAACAACCATGCTTAACCCTACCGAGCTAACATCTGACGAGATCAGTGCACACGCAGGACGATGCAGCTGTAATAAATAATCCGCGCATTTCCTTGTGCCGAGAATCGCCACGCGTATCTGTCATTGCAGTGCGGGCAGCGGGCCGATATGTACGCGTACATGCCCGCGGATGGGATGGTGGTGGATGCGGGGTCCGGCACGGCGATGATCGTGGCCGAGCAGGGTTGCGCCGGTGCCCAGAGACACGCGGAGGCAGCCTCCGGCCTGCTGAGCCGCCTGCTGCCGCCGCCGCCGCCGCCGCTGCAGCGCGGGAGGGACTCGCTCATGGCGGCGCCGCTCAGCACCATCAGTGACCTAACGGCCGAGGTGCTGGGCCTCGTCTCGCTGGGAGGAGGGTACGGCTCGCCGGGCCCGATGTCCCAGCGCGACGCGGTGTCGGCGGAGCGGCCCGCGAAGCGAGGCCGGGGCCGAGGCCGCGGCCGCGGACGGGGAAGAGGCAGGTGGGTCGATTTCGCCGCGCTCGAATTCATCGCCAGGCACGCTGTGCCCGTCACTGAATTTGGCCGGACGACGGTGCGCTGGCCGGAATAGCGCGATACACCGACACTTGTGAACGGCAGGGCCTCCGAGGCTTCGTTAACTGTCGATGTGACTCTTAATGTCCTATGAATTGCCAACTAAGAAATGTAATTTAAATAAATTCATTTTGAGTCAGAAACTCAGTTTCCTGGTTCTAGGGTTTTTAGATGTCAATTGGTCTCGTGTTCCCAGATCGTGAGCTCTGCCCAAAGCACCCCTACCAACTCAGATGCAGCCGTGCGGCTTTCGTGCACTATTAGGGAGGCGCGCAACTGCGCGCGGAGCGGGCGCGCGCCACCGCGCGACACCGTGTGACACCGTGCCGCCGCTGCTCTGTGGGGGCGACGCAGATGCGCCGAGGCGAGCCCCTACCTCCCCCCGTCGCCCCCCAGCTCGGAGCGCGGCAGCCCCGACGTCGCGCCGGCGACGTCGCGCGTCGCCGTGGCGACGGCCGGAGCCGGCGGAGCGCCGGGGGCGGGGCCGAGCGCCGAGGAGGCGGCGCCGTTCGAGGAGGCGAAGCGCGTGCACGCGTGTCCCCACGAGGGTGAGCGCCGCACGCACGCACGCACGCTCGCACGCACGCACGCACGCTCACACGAGGGACCCTCCCAAGCTGTCCGCCGTGCCTCACAGTTCTGCGACGTAACGGGTCCGGCTCACACGAGCACGCCGACGTCATCGCTCCATTTCCACGGCGGACGCGCTCCCGGTGGGCGCCGCGTCCCGTGGCCGCCGCCGCCGCCGCCGCCGCGCCGTTATTCTCGATCGTCGGCTGCCGTCCTGTCGAGCGACGTGTTCTGACAAGCCGACTTTTCTTAACGGATATCTCTAAGCCGCACATGTTCTCACTTTAAATCGGTCGATGTGAGATGTGTTTCCCGAGAATGTTGTGACGTCGTAACGAGGCCGATGATTATTGCACCGGTTATGTTGCAGGTTGCAATAAAGCTTACACCAAGAGTTCCCACCTAAAGGCCCACGTACGCAGCCATACAGGTAAACGCATGCACGCTCACTCGCGTGCGCTGCGTGGGTTTTAAAACTATATTTTATTCGTACTTTTCAACAACGGTGCAGAGCCCAAGTATACAGACCAAAACAAAGCGCATCTAAACTACTCCTCTGGATTCCCCTGCCGCGATCTAGGAAAATAAAGGATAGCTAGCGAGGGGTAGCGGCGCAGAGGGAGACGGACAGGAAGAGGAAAGAAGCTGAAATTGCATAATGGGGGCTAGGATTAGATCAGACAGATGAACGTTACATGCGCCGTGTTAAATAATTGCATTGTCAGCCTCCTGATTCTCAAAACCACACAGGCCATGCAGTTCATTATATCTGCTATATATTTTTCCCAGCATTGGGCAGACAAAGCGGGCTGGGTATGGGGTTGGCGACCCACTTCCTCGTATGCCCTGCTGGCCTTTATAAGAATTTTCCAACAGCACTTTCCCCAAAAGTGTTAAAGGCCTCCCTTTGGTCAGCTCAGCCTCAAACGAGTACCTAGTGCGTTGTGTAAAACATCGCCACTAGGGAGACAACGGCGGCCGGGTGCGGTGCTGGTCACCCACCCCATCGTGTGCCGTGTCGACCTTCACAGGCGCTGCTCGCTAACGGCACTTGTCCCTACAGTCTGTTAAGGCTACACGGGGGGATGTCTGTGTTTGTGTGTCGAAGGGGACAGACCGTACGCGTGTGCATGGGCGGGCTGCTCCTGGAGATTTTCCCGCTCGGACGAGCTGACTCGGCACGCGCGCAAGCACACGGGCGTGCGCCCCTTCTCGTGCCGCGCCTGCGCCCGCACGTTTGCGCGCTCCGACCACCTGGCGCTGCACGCCAAGCGCCACCTCACCTAGGCGGCGCCGGGCAGCGCCCGCCATCGCTCCTTGTACATATCCCACGGCATTTTCGCGGCGGCCATGAACAGCGCGTCTACTGTCAACGTACCTCCTCCTCCGCATGCTGCCTGTGTGCATCCGCCGGGTGTGTCTTGTGTGCAAGCCTTTGACACTTCACATGGGCCGCGAGGTGCACCTGGCCTGCACGAGTGCCACGGTGACATAACTGCCACTTGGTGGTGAATGGCGGTTGTTGTCACACACACGAATGCTCAAGCATGTGTACACGTATGCACTGGATAATCTCATGCTCAGAAATGTAAAATTCTGCACTGGCTAAGAAGCGGGTGCTGCGCTCTTTTTTCCAGAGTTTTAATGTGGGTGCTCTTGTGTCAGGGATCACGTTTCAATGCATGTTTGTGAAGTCTAACATTTTTCCTCGCTGACAAAAACCTTTGGTCGAAAGAAGGAGGTCGCAGATGCAAGCGGCAAAATTGAGTCCATAGTATAGAGGGCTGCTGGGCCCACGCGCCGGGACAAGGTGAGGAGCATGAAAATCTGGGAGCGCCTCAGAGTAGAGAGAGTCGCTCTCTACTCTGAGGAGCCAGTTGAGGTGGTTCGGGCGTCTGTTCATGATGCCCCCTGGGAGGCTCCCCCGAGACGTCTACCAGGCACGGCCCACTGGGCGAAGACCTAGAGGCCGACCCAGGACACGCTGGAGGGATTACATCCTTCGGTTGGCCTGGGAACGCCTGGGAATCCCTCAGGAAGTGCTGGAATCTGTTTCTGAGGAAAGGGATGTCTGGTCCACCCTCCTAGGACGGCTGCCGCCGCGACCCTCACCAGGACAAATGGTTTATAAAATGGATGCTTAAAAACCGAGCCAATTTATGAACTCTATCCCATAGGCCTAAATAAAACTTCTAACCGTTAAACCTCAACACTAACCCTTAAGCTTGTTACATTCCCAATAACAAACCTGTAACACTAAAGCTGACTTAACACTAAATCATTAGCCTTGAGATATTTGATGCCTTAATTGTTACATCTTCTAATCATGCCGGCGGACCTTAGGCCTCAGGGAACATCACACACTGGTACATGATGGGGACAAAATGAAACAGGACTCGTGATATAAGCTCATTGGATCATGTTCTGCGAATCAGATTGTAAAAAAAAAAGTTTACGTTTCTGTCATCGATATAATTCCCAATGCCGGAAAGTGAGAGTTGATTAATTGACACAGATGTCACGACATTTCATCCATTAACTTCGCCGGTAATGCTCTGCAACATGCAACGTACCTAGCCCATTGGGGCCACCAGAATGAAGAGGGTCTCCCCGCACAACTCCTCCGAATGGTCGATCTGCCCATCTCAGTGGACATGCAATGTGGGGCCAACGTTAGCATGTGGTTCAAATCCTCATACAAACGGCCAAACATTCAATGTTTGATGGGAGGACATCTAAGCAATTTCTAGCCCACATCTTCCCAACATTTCTAGATGTGCGGACCTCTGTCAACCCCTCAAAGAATGTCCGCCGACCACTTTAGGAAATAATTGTGTTTCAAAGAAATTACCTGAACGAGCAGTAAAGGTGTCCTGGGAACGTTTGGCAGATTGCCAGAAATCCGGGAGAACCTCAAAGTAGAGTCGCTGCTCCTTCGGATTGAGAGGAGCCAGTTGAGGTGGTTCGGGCATCTGGTAAGGATCCCTCCTGGGAGGCTCCCCCGGGAAGTCTACCAGGCACGGTCCACTGGGCAGAGACCTAGAGGCCGACCCAGGGCACGCTGAAGGGATTAAATCCTTTGTCTGGCCTGGGAACGCCAGGGAAACCCTCAGGAACAGCTGGAATCTGTTGCTGAGGAAAGGGGTGTCTGGACTGCTGCCACCGCGACCCTCAAAGGGCAAGTGGGTTAGAAAATGGATGGAGAAATTGTATCTGCAACAGCTGTCCTTGCCACTTCCAATGATGGCCTTACAGATCACCGGTGGCCTGCAGGTTAGGAATCAGCGTTCTGGTCTGTCCCATTTTTAAACATGAAACCACAGTTTCAATCTGGTGATGCAGGCTGTGTCATAAAGGGCAGTTAAGGTTCTGTTCACGCGCATTTGTTAACACGTTTTCACGGTGTGGGCGGTGACATTGCCTCGCGTTAGCACGTGCGTTCCTGCCTGCAGAGGTTCGTGGTTGGAATCTAGCCGCGGTCGTGATGAACACTGGGTGTAAGAACCATTTAAAATATTGTCATCTGCTTCACAGTGGACGCTAAAGATCCCTTAACATAATTAGCAATAGTAGGCCATTGTGTGCTAGCGTCATGGGTCAAATTTACCAGTTTAGAAAATTATCCCATTTGGAATCTACATAGAAGTCATCGCCTTTCTCTGCAAAAACTTGGTAGGACCCTCCTGAAAAGGTCACGAGACTTGGTGGGGCTTTCTGGGTAAATAAGTGGAATAATAAGAGTTAAGTGTCAAAGCAGTTGTGCAAATGCATTACAATGAGTTCATTATTACCGTATGATTTGATATATTGTTAATGTTGGTTAAGTTGTATCGCAGGAATCCCGCTTCCAGAGCTTGCAAGCTCACTGGGTATTTTCTGCTGTAACAATAAACATCTGTCTAACATCTATCATGGTGTTTTTGTTACTGAATGTCCTTCGTTATTCGTAAATGCATAGTCTTGACGCTTTTTGTACTCGTAATTTACACGTTTTTTAAAATTTCTGGTTGCGTTACATTTTGGTCTAAAACTGGGTTTTTATTGAATAAACAAATTACAATTTTTAAGTGTCCCCTGTCGATTATTTACTGTGTACATGGGATTGTGTGCTGCTCAAGGGTCAAAGGTGTGTACTGCTTTTACAATGCGTGTTACCTTTATGGCTTTAAGAGCTGAGCTGAACACAGGGCGGCACGGTGGAGCAGTGAGTAGCGCTGCCGCCTCACAGCAAGAAGGTCCCGGGACTGTGGAAGGAAACCGGAGTGCCCGGCTAAAACCCACGCGGACACGGGGAGAACATGCAAACTCCACACAGAAAGGCCCCCGTGCCGGGATTCGAACCCGGGGGCTTCTTGCTGTGAGGCGGCAGCGCTACTCACCGCGAAACCGTGTCGCCCCATCTGTACTATACAGTACTTGCATAATCAGACATTTTATAACGTCTACATATACAACAGGTTACAAACGATACGTGCTTCTTTGCAACACGGGGGATTTTTTTAAAGGAGTTTGGAGTACTGTAGACACGCTAGAGTAAACGCATTGTAATTCATTAACTCAAGTAGCCCACCCAGTCTTGTCTAAGTAATATTAAACACTGTGTAAACATTACTTTGAGCACTGGACTGGACTGAGTCCGTAGTAGTAGGAATTCCACTTGATAGCCACCATACATGAAGAACCACATTGCGTATAGAAGAAATTATGAAATATAGATTGGTAGGGCGGCACGGTGGCGCGGTGAGTAGCGCTGGGTTCGAATCTCGGCTCGAATCCCAGCTCGGGGGCCTTTTTGTGTGGAGTTTGCATGTTCTCGCCATGTCCGCGTGGGTTTTCGCCGGGCACTCCGGTTTCCTCCCACAGTACAAAGACACACTGCTGCATAGGTTATTTGGCCTGTGGACTAAATTGCCCGTGGTACCCTGTGATGGACTGGCGTCCTATCCTGGGTATAGTCCTGCTTTGCGCCCTGTGTCTGACGGGATAGGCTCTGACTCACCGCGACCCTGTATAGGATTAAACGGTTTCTGACAATGGATGGATGTAGTATAGACTGGTAAGCAGTTTCGTGCGTGATATGGAGCTAAGTGAGATGATGGCCGGTGGCTATTGTCTAACAGCAGAATTGCAACCAGTGGAGGGAATTCCCGGGAGACGTGCCCCGCGGAGATGGAGCGACGAAATCCGCTCGTGGGCAGGTGCGTTGTCACGTGGTAGAACCGTGAGAGATGGCACCAGCATGGGGCGATCTCCATTCCGCAGGGGAATGGGCATGGCTCTCAAATGGGCTTACACACAGCGGGCAATGTCCCCAACTGGCAGACTAAGGTGGCTTACAGGGCGGGTGCAGCGTCACCCTGTGCCCGCAAGGACGGCTACCACTGCGGGATTCCTGTCCAATGTTTGAAGTGAGACGTGATGTACAGCGCTCTGAGACGCCCTTTGGCTGCTGGTCGGATCCGTCAATCAACAGCACATGCAATGTGTGCGTCTCAGCTGGTGCAACGTGGATAGGACTCTGGCAACATAGAGGAACTTGGGGAAGTTGGCTAGCCGACCCCCAGCTAATGGCAGGTGGGACAGATCTAATAGTTATCAATCACCTTGCAAATGTTTCCTGGCCAAGGCGGCGTGCTAATACAACCCAGTTGACCCTGGCTGGGAATTATACCCAACATTTCACCAAGGTTTCTGCAGTGTCACATCTTATCTGCGTTACCCCATTACTGGCGACTCCTATTATCTGCAGCTGTTGGGTGTGGGAAAATCATTGTCAGCGGCCCTATTCACCTGATCATCAACGATGAACTGAACATTTTCGATCAATAAAGTGGAAAAACACTGTCAGATAAACAGTCGTGGGTATTGGCCCACCACATTCATTATTGTTTGTTGTGTCGCAGGAATCCCGCAAAGGGCTTGCAAGCTTACTGGGTAATTTGTCTGCTGTAATAATAAACATAATAATGAAACATATATTATTAGGACTAATAAAAGCTGTTAAGAATGGCCAGTACAGTACAGGTACATAGTGTGCTTGCACACATTCCTAAGGAGCCCACAATGACACGCTCATATAACTGCACGTGTTTGCTGCAAACCAGTTTAGCAAGTGTAATTATCTTGTTTGTAATTTTATATCCACAGGAAAACACATTTACGTGTATTTGTTCAATCACACAAGACCGTGTGGGACATGCTTCAAAGGACATCTGGGTTCAAATGAAAATGAAAACAAGTTGACTTTAAGGCAACAAGGTGTGCGTTTGCATAGGACACATTGTGGTCTAAACCTTTACTCGATCCATCTATTGTCAGAAACGGCTTAATCCTATATAGGGTCGCGGTGAGCCGGAGCCTATCCCGGCAGACACAGGGCGAAAGCCAGGGCTATACCCAGGATGGGACGCTAGTCCATCACAGGGCGCCGGGGTCAATTTAGTCCGCAGGCCAATTAACGAATGCAGTAGCATGTCTTTGGACTGTGGAAGGCAACCAGAGTGCCCGGTGAAAACCCACGCGGATGCGGGGAGAACATGCAAACTCCACACAAAAAGGCCCCCGAGCTGGGATTCGCACCCGGGTACTTCTTTCTTGCTGTGAGGCGGCAGCGCTACTCACCGCGGCAACGTGCCACCGTGCCGCCCCTAAACCTGTAGAATACTAATAATTCTGCAATAATAACACAATATGTTTCTGTACTTAGAATTGTGCAGGTCACACCCACAACTGAGAGTTCATTCGCGGGAGTATCCAGCCACAGCAAAAAGAGTGTATTTTTACATTCATCACTGGGAGACGCGATGACCTCACCCAATTCACAATGACCTCATCTTGAAAGCTCTAACTTCACACAATGACGTTCAGCGCCCTACCCCATCCCAGCGCCCCCTCTCGGGCACAGTCGTAATGTCTGGTCATCATCAAGAAGCGTTCACGTCGCGATCCCTGTCAGGTAGTACTTGGTATTGCCTGCGAATTCTACCAAACACTTCGAAGCCAAGCTGAAAGACGACGATGTCTAGAAGCTAGCCATCGTGCTTCGAAGAATCGCAAAGAAGAAGATCATCACCATCAGCCAGCCCTGTTCAATCCATGCGGGGTGAAGGCCGTCGCAAGCCTCCACCGCCTCTCACGAACGTGTGATGCAACAATACACCCAGCGCCTGTACATGAGCTGATTTCATCGCTCCATCTCCTCCTGCCGTGCGCCCTGTGTTTGCCGGGATAGGCTCCGGCTCACCTAAGCACTCTACAGGATTAAGCAGTTTCTGACAATGAATGCATGAATAACGGGCTAGAGCCCTTCTTCATAGCGCAACAGTAAAGAAAAAAATGCAGCTATTTATAAACAACAACTCTGTAAGGTATTTTGAGCCGCAGAGGTTGAGTAGTAGAGCGCGGACAAGGCAGTGCTCCATAGTACGGTCTGCTTCTCCACATTGACACAGAAAGGCACCTGAGCCGGGATTCGAACCTGGGGCCTTCTTGCTGTGAGGCGGCAGCGCTACTCACCTCACCACCGTGCCAACCCCCCCAAGTTCTTATAACCCTGCTTAATTCAAAAACATTAACTCCACACACAAAAGACAAAGATACACACAGACAGAGACACATAATAATAATAATAGCATTTATATAGCGCCTTTCACCCGAGGGTCACAAAGCGCTGCACAAATCTGCAGAGAACGACATGTCAACAACGACAGAGCACGGAAAATCACAGACTCACAGAGACACCCACAGGCACACAACACCAACACTAACCGCCATTCGCCACTAACTGGCGGTGACGTCACCACGGCGCATGTGCCAGGCCAGGTGCACCTTGAGGCTATCACGCAGAGTGTCGAAGGCTCGCTGACAGGAGGAGGTCGCGGGACAGACCCCGGTGCCATTGACCGCTGGGCGCGGCCATTATGAAACGCTAGCAATCGATCCACGCAGCAGTCGATCCGAATCGAGAGTTTAATAGAACGTACTAACGTTTACCTGTAAAAATATACTTTTTGTTTTGAATTTTACCACTTACGTGCAATACGGAGTAAATGGGGAAGCTTTTATTTAGTTTGTTATTTTATATTCTTGTCAATTCGCGTGTTTGTATCGATTCCCAACATCGATTCCCACAACCATCTAGTTCTGTACGGGAATCGGTTCCCGCCCTGCTAGGAGTCGATCCCCGCCCTGCTAGAATCGATCCCCGCAGCAGTCGACTCCTCCACAGATTCGAATCGAGCGTTTAATGGAACGTACTGATTTTTACGNTTATTAAAAATACGCATCTATCTGGCAGCAAAAGCTCCATTATTAAATGAGTCGCTATGCGAGCGATTCCAAAATATCGATTTCCAAAATCGATTCCCGGGCCCGACTCCTCTGTGGTGGAACCGGATCCCACCACGCAGCTTTAGCGGAACCGGATCCCACCACGACTAACCCCGCAAAATACTCACCGGCAATAAAAAGCAACAATCATGAATCTAGCCGTAAAACCCTACATCGGTAAGTATATTGTCAATGAGTATACAGTGCGTGGGTATATGGGTATACTGCCGGTGAGTATATTGACAGTATGTAGTTCGCACCTGTGTGGTGGGGTGAAGGTAGAAGCGTTCACGTCGCGATCCCGGTCAGGTGATACTTGGTATTGCCTGCGAATTCTACCAAACACTTCGAGGCCGAGCTGAAAGACAACGATGTCCAGAGGTTGACCATCGTGCTTCGAAGAATCGCAAAGAAGAAGACCTGTGTGGTGGTCAAAGTGTATATCATAGTCCGTGTTGTAAGAGCTCGGGAATTGACCCGCTCGGTAACTCGAGTGCGGTACGCACGGCGGCCCCGTGTTTTCACCCCCGTATAGCCGTGACAGACTGCAGGGGCAAGTGCCGTTAGCGAGCACCTATGAAGGTCGACACGGCACACGGGGGGGTGGGTTTGATCAAGACACGTTATGGCTATAGGCTGCTCGCCTCACTGTGTCGGCCTGGCGCCGCCATGCTCGCTGCCAGATTGATAGATGCAGCCGCACACTTGCATCCAGGTCGTGAGATACTACTCCGTCCGCGTTCAGATCCCGACTGAGCGACTTCCATCCATCCATTTTCAGAAACCGCGTAATCCTGTACAGGGTCGCGGTGAGCCGGAGCCTATCCCGGCAGACACATGGCGCAAGGCAGGGCTATACCGATGATGGGATGCCAGTCCATCGCTGGGCGACTGAGCGACTTTCAAAAGTTTAACTCACTGTCAACAAACCCATCACGTGGTACAGTCGATCGCTTGAAGCGAATGGGCGGAAGCGGTTCGATCGGACGTCAAGCCGACATCTGCCACGACGCCCCTCCACACGAAACGACGTCGTTCCATGACGCAAGCACGTCCTTACATCTCATTGGCACGTCGCATTACACCGGAAAATCGCATTCTGTCGTACCACCATATAAAGGCCGGGGCTCCCCCAGTTCGGTAGTGAAGGTCCGTAGCGCGAGGTTTCTCGATATCGCTTCGGGGGGTGAAGACGAACGCGGGCGGGCGCAGACGTAGACGTAGAGACGCGAAATGGAGTTGCCAGATCTGGGGAAACACTGCATGGAGGCGACCTGCAAGCGTCTCGGTGAGTGGTGCGTGGTGGCCGGGCACGGCGACCCTGTGGGGGGCAGGTCTGCTACGCGAGACCGAGGCTGCGGCCTACAATGACAGGGCAGCGTTGGGTCACATTCGAACGCGCTTAGTCGAGGTTGTTATTCCGTAGAGTTAACGTTTAAGGAATGTGCTAGCTCAAGTGGAACCAGCTGGAGTTTCAGAATGCGCGTTGGGGTCGGGGACAGGGCGGATGATGTCTGTAGTAGGAGACGGGGAGACGAGACACGGGCAGAGCCGCAGGATGGAGCCTCTTGCGTACTGATGTAGCTGTGTCACGGCTCCATTCATGATGGTCGCTCTTCAGAGCTGTCCTTTCGGGATAGCCGTGTCACTGAGCGATCTCCCCTCTCGCGACGACCGCTCGGTCACACGGCTGTCCCGGAAGAACAGCTCTGAGCAGAGAGGCTCTTGTGTTGGGAGGGAATCGACAATTGCTCCGACCTGTCCGCGACCCCCGCTGGTGTCCGTCGGGGCTCCGCGCCGTGCGGGGCGCTCCCGCTGCCGTGTCGCCGCCTGTGCCAGGATGCGGCGGGCGTGTAGGGCACGTAGAGGCCGACGTGGCGTCTTGCTTCGTTCTGATCTCCGCGCACAGATACATACCCACTGAGCTTGCAAGCGCTTGTTTGTTGTGGATGACCCTGGTTCTAACCAGTTTCCCGACAGTACAGCTTCCGCTACACTTGCGTAACAATAAGATTAAATTCCATCCATCCATTCATTTTCAGAAACCGCTTAAACCTGTACAGGGTCGCGGTGAGCCGGAGCCTATCCCGGCAGACACAGGGCGCAAGGCAGGGGTATACCGAGGATGGGACGCCAGTCCACCGCAGGGCACCTGGGGCAATTCACTCAGTAAGCCAATTAACCTAGCAGCATGTCTTTAGACGGTAGGAGGAAACCGGAGTGCCCGGCGAAATTCGACTTCTATAACTGTTAAAGCTGGCTAGTAATGACAGGCCACATCCGGCCTCGCAGCTGTGAAGCAGTAGATTGATTGGCGCGTGAGTGTTTTTTGTTGTGAAGCGTGTGTGTGGATGTTTCCTTGAGTGCGTTGTGTGCTGAGGCTCCAGAACGTTAGCAGCACACTGTCGGCAATTGAGGTCAGAAGCGTTGTTCCACTCTACCACGCTGTAATTTTCTAATCCGTTATATTTGTGTTCGTTCCGAGACTTGATCTTTCAGCAATCAAGTTGCTTCACGGCGCCACGGTAGCGTCGTCGTGGGTGGGTTTATTCGATTCAATTTCAGTAATGTGCACGACGCACTGAAGGGGCTTCCTGCGCCCTCGTTGACAGCCATTTGTTTAGTGGGCTTGAACCGTTTTATCGATTGCATCTTAACGTCGTTGAGTCCCACAAGGAAGCAGTGTGCGGTGTAAGTGATTCGGCGCATCCTGTGTGGTGTGCTCAGACTTTCTGCCGATGCGCTGTGATGCCTGTCAGCTCATTTTCTGCAAGGACCACTTCTCCTACTCCCACCATGGCTGCGCCTCTGCTTACCGCAAGGTTCGACTCCACAAACATTACGTTTATAGGCCTTGAGAATGAAGGCTAATGTAGCGGGATTTAAAACACGTTTTTTTAAACGCAAACTCTCGTCCACTCCGGTGGTGAGTCGTGGCTTTTACGTGATGACCCCTCACATCCTTGCCTCGCTGCTGGGGAAGAAGATGACAACCTTCTCACGGTCTTCCCTGTTACGTGTGTCATCTAATTGGCAAAAATTAATGGCCGCTCATCGGCCTTCCGGTCCGAAAAGCAACGGTCACCTGTTGAGAAATCCCTGAGGTTTCGTTATGCCACTAAGCCTAAGGTAATGCGAAACCATGTAAAACACCTCTCTTCACTACAGAGGTTGTGATTCAGCACGTCATGATGTCATCCTGCTAGTGTGGTGACGTCATGGTCATAATTCCTTGTCATCATTGGTCTCCTGCATCAACGTTCGCTCCTCGTGTGATTAGTTTGCAAGGATTCATTTCGGTCCTTTGCCCCCAGGGTCTTGTGTATAGCGGGGTCCTACAGGTGTGAAGTCGGCCACTGTGCCTTTTCCTTGGCACATCCCGTGTGTGTTGACAGGATGTGCAAGTGCCTGTGTGCCCGCTGTGTAACAAACCCGTCCCGGTGGGGAGAGGAGAGACGCCTGATGTCAGGGTGGGACAGCACATGGATCAGGAGTGCCAGTCGACACGAACCACCAAGGTGAGCATCTGTGCTGTCTGGGGTTACTGTTTTGTGGTATTGCAATACCACAAAACAGTAGCTACGTTATTCAATCGGACTCCTTAATCAACCCATTGTTTCCAAATCTTAAAAAAGTTCACCAAACGAAGGAGTGCCATCATGACGTTTGTCCATTTTCAGATCTATACCAACCGGTGCTCGCGCAAGGGCTGCAAACAGAAGGAGCTGGTGAAGGTGGTGTGCGACTCGTGTCAGAATAACTTCTGCCTGAAGCACCGTCACCCGGCCGACCACGAGTGCACGGCGCGGCCAGGCGGCGGCATCTCTCGCGCCGGGTGAGCCTCCGCAATCCGCGTACGAGGAGCCTGGAGGAGAAGGAGATATCGCTGCAAACGACTTGACTCTTTCTCCAAAAAATCCCACGCAAATGTATTTACACGTGACCCCCCCACGGGTGTGTTGTTGTTGCGTGCAGTGCGGCAGCCGTGCTGAGGGCCGGCTCGAGTCAACGCAAATCTGCCTCGAGCAAAACGACTCCTGCGCCGGGGGTGAGAACGCATGCCAACCAGTCGACCGCACATGCCAGCCAGCCCCCCTCGCACGACGGCCAGCCCGCCGTGCATGCCAGCATCCCAAACAGAGGCCCTGCAAGGTATATGCCCGTACACGCACGCACCTGTGGGGAAGCGTGCGCGATCTGATGGAACGGACCACGTAACGCAGATGCCTCGCCGTGCGTGATCCGTGTACCGCAGGGACAGGCCTGCGCTGCCCGCCGCCGCAGCAGAAGCAAGCCTGCAAGCCGGACTGGTGAGGACTGTAAATGCATCGTCCATGTTCTATGAACTGTTGCATGAAAGCCTCCCCACCTCGCAACTCCCAACTTTCCTGTTGTGAAACAATCCCACTCCTGCACGTGAGCACATCTCATGACCCTCGGGTGAAAGGCGCTATATAAATTGATATTATTATTATTATTATGATTGTGTGGTCGTCGGCCTCTCGGTTGCGGTCTGATAAGAAAACAAACGAATATTGGTGTGCGCGTGTGTCCCCATGTTCTGTGGTGCGTGTGTAGACGGAAGAGGAAGCCCTACAGTTGGCTTTACAAATGTCGCTGGCAGAGAATGCACCAGCCCCTCAACACAGGTGAGGCTTTAGGGTGGTTATATTTGACTTGTAATGGTTAGATGCTTGTATATTAATGAAAGGCTCTTTTAACTTGAAACTCAACACATTCCTCAACAACACTGCCTTTATAGCAAAACTGTATAATAGGGGATGTTCCGGTTGGTGCCCGTTCTTCATAGCGCATTTGCCATAGCACACAGGTTGTTGTACACCACTGGCAATGCAGTTTCACAAAGTGATTTGTTTTAATTTTCAAATTGCGGCTTGCTCGCTTCTAATGTCTTTCATAATCAGCGAGGAGGATGAATTGGCTCGCGCTTTACAAGCCAGCCGCCAGCAACAGGAGTTGGAGCAGCAGCAGCGGCAGCAGCAGGTGAGTCGCACCGCGCTCCACGGATGTGTCCACGCTAAATGCTTTTGAATCTGTTTATATGTTAAGGGTTCACGTGACCCCTGGAGCCAGCCAATAAGGCCGCGATATTCACTGCAGTGTCGGTTCACGAATCCACTCGCGAAATTGAATTGCGAGTGCGGGAGTTGCTCCACCTCTAGTGTCGGCAATTATTTTTCAGAGTAATAGCGGATGTGGGGTGTGTGTGTGCGTGCGTGTGTTTCAGGCAGCAGGAAGATCGGCGCGAGACAACTGTAACCTGTGCTGAATGACGATGCTGCAGGGAGCAGCTACTGCTGAAGGATCCACATCTGGAGAGCGACTTTTCCGTTTAATCCCTAAACCAACTCGCACAGTATTTTATATTGGGTGACTTGTCTAAATCTGCCATTGACTTAGGGCAATGGAGCGAGAATACTATCACTTTGGAAGTGCAGCATGATTTCTGTTTCTGTGTACTCCTCGAAGCGTTGACATTAACATTTATAAACGCTCTTTGTAAACTGAGCTGCCCTACGCCACGTTATGTTTTTGTTTTTTGTTACTCTAGTAACGCTTGCTCGAGGTTGAATCCTGAAGGTAGGAGACCGAGCTGGTTGTGCAGCTCGGCTTCGTGCTGATTATGGATCCTTTGAGTGGCTGTCACTGGCAGCTCTCTCGTCCATCTCAGGGTTTAAACGGCACCTTCTTTGTCAGCTCAGGGCTAACTGTAATTGTTATTCAAGGAATAGAGGGCACATCCGGGGTACATGATTTCGACATTGTTGTAGAGACCTGCGCTCCCCGTCAGCCAGCTCACTGCTGGACGAAGGCCTCCAAACCAGTCGTGATTTTAACACGGTTTTGCGATACGACATCCGTCGCGTGCCTGCACGTAAGCGGCTTTCATTATTTAATCTCTACAAAGGTGGATGTCCTTTTGGACAACTTTCCTCCTTCAACTGTTTTCTGTTATTGGTCTTGACCTGTGGACATCATCTCTCGAGATCGCTCGACACTGCTATCCCGAAAGAACAGCTCTGAAGAGCAACCATCGTGAATTGAGTCGTGAAAACCTACATTAATACATCATCTCTTCTAGCCATGACGTGTCCTGCCTAAGCACACCCACTAATTTAATGGTTAATAATGTCCAACTCGTGCACGTACTAGTCCATGTGTTTCTGTTTTGCATTTTCTTAGCATGAATCGTTCCACGCTTTGTCCACTTGTCAGCTTTTGTTCCATTGTAGGGGACCTACTGTAGGAGAAGTTGGTTGCGGCAGATGTACTATTGATGTGTAACGTTTCTGGGTGCTGGATTAAAATAAAAATGCCTAGATCTTTCAGGTTTATATTTAGGAAAATCTCAAAGGTAAATTTTCCTTTTCAAGATAATTATTTGTACCTTACAATTGGCACTCTTGAAGCACGTTTAATCTTAATTTATCATTATTACAAACACGTGCCTTTTAATAAAGGTTAATAAAAAAAACTGCTGTGTTGCAAGGAATTAAGCACACTTGGTGGATTTTCATATAGCCATAGGAATTTGGTAATTTTATAGGCTGTTATAGTGCCGTCTTCTAAACCTTGGAAAATGATAAGTTGAAGACTGATAGTATGTTAGTCATAGCCTAATACAGAAAAAGCTCTATCGAATTGTAAACATCGTATCTGCTTAGCCTTTGCTGCTGTTGTCTTTATTGCAAACTGTTCAATTTCAAAGGGATTATTTAAGTAGCATACTAATACTGTATTGACAGAGTTAGCTGCTGTGTGCATTGTACAATGCAAGGGTTTGTGACGCGTTAGCATTTGGAGTTAAAATTATTTTCTCTTGGAAAAATAGTTGTATAAGCTGATCGTGTCTGTAAAACAGGCGTGCACGTAGCACAGGGTGGAAGTTGAGTGGTGTCGTCTCGTCCTTGAAAGGGCAGGAAGCTGTTGAGGCTTTTTTTCATTGATTGTGCCATAGCTGAGAATGTTACTTTCACAATGCGCCCAGCATCTGCGTCCGCTGAGCACCGTGTAGTGATCGACACCAGCATTTATCGTTACCCAGTTGCTGCCGGTTATCGTAGAAGAAAGCACAGTAAATTAGGAACGAGCACAGCTGACGGCAGCTCTGAGCACTGGGACCAGGTCTGACGCGCCTATTGCTGAGCAGCACTTGCAACATTGCGGTCTTTAATCTGTGCGCGATACCCCGTCACTGCTTAAACGTGAGTCTCCTTTTGCAAACTGTGTTTTGTTTTAATTGGTCACTAGGGTGCGGGAATACATTTTTTTAGTTGTGAATAAATTCCGTGCAGAGCGGTAGCACAGTGATTGGTGCACTGCGCTGTGAGCCTGGAGACCTGAGCTTAATTTCCAGCCGCAATGTGAGTGACGAGTGATATCTAAACCACTGTTGGGTGCAGGACTTCAACTCGCACTAATCAGCATGGTGTTTTGTTCAGACAACCTCCGTGGCTGATGCTTTGTGGTGGGGGAGACCTTCATCCAGCAGTGAACTGACTGTTTAGTTCTGTGAAAGAAAAAAAAATCCGTTGAGCATCCAAGGGCTGAACAGTGATGAATGACGGATTGTTTTGGGCAATCATTTTGATGATGAGCGGGCCCGTGGTGGGATGGCGCAAGTGTAGTGGAGAACGCGTGTGTAGCAGCCAGGCTGCACGATGCTTCCACAGCAGATGTGTTCAAAGTTGTCGGTTTCACACATGTTTTAATGTGATGTTAAGAGGCATGATTTATAGAACTCGGAAAGTTTGTGCATAGGTGTCCGGTAAAAAAAAAGATTATAAGTGTACTTTTAAATATATTTAAAACCAAATATACATTTAACCTCTCGTACGGTATTCCTGTTTCACGTGTCTTATTTTTTGTGGTGTGATTATAAGTGTACAAGGTCCATCCATCCATTGTCAGAAACCGCTTAATCCTGCACAGGGTCGCGGTGAGCCGGAGCCTATCCCGGCAGTCACAGGGCGCAATCTGCCAATATGCATGAGCTCTAAATGTCCACGTTTCAACCACAATACAAGCAAATACAAATGTCTGACTAGCAAATACAAATGTCATCTACGACCGCTTGGTGGCAGCATAAGACTGCCTACAGATACGCTGCATCCATCCATCAGTAACCTCTTAATCCTATACACTATACAGGGTCGCGGTGAGCCGGAGCCTATCCCGGCAGACACAGGGCGCAAGGCAGGGCTATAGCCAGGATTGGACGCCAGTCCATCACATGGGCATCGGGGGAAATTTAGTCCGCAGGCCAATTAACCTATGCAGCAACATGTCTTTGCACGGTGGGAGGAAACATAGCATGCTATGTTTGTATTTTAACATCCAGTATGGCCCTGATTGGGGGCAGATTTCGGAAACCCGATCTATTGTTTCCATTGCCGAGCCTGGAGATGGAATCTAACTGGCGGCGTCTGGATCGTAAGTCCGGTGTTGCTAACACGACACGACTCACAGCAGCTCGCTGTCACGCGACTCGCTTACACTTGCAACCGAAGAATGCATGCTTGACAGTTCTTTGCAAATATCTCACGCGTTACGTGTCACAAGAATGACCTCTCCACAAAGGACACGTTCCTACACCTCGTGTTCAGGGGGCTCACATTACAGGTGCTGTCTTGCCACTATGCTTTAGTCGTGTCGAGTGGAAGGGAGGTCATCTCCAATATTAACTGAACATATTGAATGACGGGCAGCACGGTGGCGCGGTGAGTCGCGCTGCCGCCTCACAGAAAAGAAGACATCAGGCTTCGAATGGGGGTCAAGGTAGAAGCGTTCACGTCGCGACCCCTGTCAAGTAATACTTGGTATTACCAAACACTTCGAAGCCGAGCTGAAAGACAACGATGTCCAGAAGCTGACATCGAGCTTCGAAGAATCGCAAAAAAGAAGAAGGGTTCGAATCCCGGCTCGGGTGCCTTTCTGCGTTGGGTTTGCATGTTCTCCCCGTGTCCGCGTGAGTTTTCGCCGGGCACTCCGGTTTCGTCTCACAGGCCAAAGACATAGGTTAATTGGCCTGCGGACTAAATTGCCTCCGGTGCCCTGTGATGGACTGGCGTCCCTTCCTGGGTATGGCCCTGCCTTGCGCCCTGTGTCTGCTGGGATAGGCTGCAGCTCACGGCGACCCTGTACAGGATTAAGCGGTTTCTGACAATGAGATGAGATATTTAGTGACCCAGAGTTGGCAGCGGTGCAGAAGCACAAATATTAAAATAACAAACACATTTGTGAAAAACCGTGTTATAGAGGTGAACACTATAAGAGGCGACGACGTTTGGACAAGGCCCTTCTTCATAGCTCGTCGATGCTGCGGCCCTTCATTCTTGTTTTACCGTGTGAGCTCAGTTCAGACACACTTTGCGTAGTTTCTTAAACACATTCCAGGAATTTTCGCAGTTTCTGCAGTGACAACACAGCTGCCACAAGCTATAACAGGAAACGTCATACTTGGAACACGTCTGGTAATGCCACATTTTACGTCTTTTATCAAAATCACGAGAAACCCCTGAAGGGTCACCAGCTGTTTGGACCAATTTGTTCCAAGAGGTCAGCGTGCCCTGGTTGTTTATTTTGTAAGCAATGACATGCTATTGACTGAAAATGCAGTGTGTAGAATTATAAAATCTGAGAGTATTTTAAAACATCGAAATGATAATGAGGGCGGCACGGTGGCGTAGTGGGTAGCGCTTCCGCCTCACAGCAAGAAGGGCCCGGGTTCGAATCTCGGCTCGGGGTGCCTTTCTGTGTGGAGTTTGCATGTTCTCCCCGTGTCCGCGTGGGTTTTCGCCGGGCACTCCGGTTTCCTCCCACCGTCCAAAGACATGCTGCCAGGTTAATTGGCGTACTGACTAAATTTCCCCAGGCGCCCTGCGATGGACTGGCGTCCCATCCTTGGTGTTCCCCTGCCTTGCGCCCTGTGTCTGCCGGGATAGGCTCCGGCTCACCGCGACCCTGTATAGGATTAAGCGGTTTCTGAAAATGAATGAATGAATGAATGAAATGATAATGAGTTATTTTACTTAAGGGCCCAAAACTGGCCAAGATCCTGCTTCTGCACTATTCCGTTTAAAATACAGAGGCTCACATTCTTCAGAATTCACGACCAATAGTTGAATTTTATTACTTGTTTTTTTCAAGGCACTCACTTTGTTTTTGCCAAGAAGCAAGCGTCTATTATTATTATGAAATGTTTATGTTGGAATTTCAATTCCTTCCATTAGTTTAACGTTACTCTTGCTGGGTTTTTTGCGAGTCACTGCCATGCCAATATACGCTGTATAACTGTGGATACTTTGTTGATACTATTCATGAGGCTTGTGAGGTTTGTGAGGCTCACACCCGCACGCAGCAACTTTGCCACCACACATCGTGAATCGCTCCCCGAAGGTCGTGTAGCTGAGGGTGTGTGTACAAACTGCTTGATTTGTGTTTGTATCTATGGAGAGATACATTTAGAAAGCAGGCATATCATCTGTACAGGTCCTGTACACAAACTTGTTTCGGTTCCACTTCTCCATTGTGGACGTCCTCTCGGGCGTTAGTCTCCATCCATTGTCAGAAACCGATTAATCCTGTACAGGGTCGCGGTGAGCCGTAGTCTATCCCGGCAGACACAGGGCATAAGGCAGGGATTTTCCCAGGATCGGACGCCAGTTCATCACAGGGCACCGGGGGGGGCAATTTAGTCCGCAGGCCAATTAACCTATGAAGCAGCAGCATGTCTTTGGACTGTGGGAGAAAACCAGAGTGCCCAGCGAAAGCCCACGGGGACACGGGGAGAACATGCAAACTCCACACAGAAAGGCACCCGAGCCGGGATTCGAACCCGGTGCCTTCTTGCTGTGAGGCGGCAGCGCGACTCCCCGCGTCATCGTACCGCCCCCGTTGTTAGTCTCGACCATCTTTCACCATCCCTTCGAGCCACGTGTCCTGGCCAAGCCCATTTACTTATCTTTACGGCCAACACAATGGGCCAGATGAAGAAGCACCCACGTGGACACTCGCAAAGAAAATGGAACAAATCCCCCCTAAAAGGTACTGTACAAGGGTCGATGCAGACTCGGAATGTCCTTGCTAGGTAACAAGAGCGAGACGCGGATCAGGGAACACACACACGCACGCTCGAGTGCGTGTGTGTGTTCGACCCGGCGTTAAGCAGCGAATGTAAACACGGGGCTGCAGGTAAGCCGAACGTTACGCTCGCGTGTTGACATTTCAGTTTTGTGTCTTATAACACGATGATTTGTACTGAGCCGAGCCTCCTATAATCCTTCGTGTGGCTTGAACCCTTTTCCCACCGCCCCTAATTTGTGATGCGGGCCGCTGCCAAGTCTTTTTTAGTTTCTGTCTTCCCCCCGACGGGAGCCCCCCAGCGCTTTGTCGGCGTGGCAGCTGGCCGGCCCAACACGGAGCGCCGCCGCCGCCGCCACTCACGACGAGGAGAGAGAGGAGCTGAATGGCCGTGCGTCGCGCAGGCCAACAACCCCGGCTACGTTTGCACCGAGTCGGCAGTTTCATTCAAGCAGCTGCCGAGCGGTTTCCACGGTTGAATTATCGAAGTGTTGCCGTCCGCCGCGAAGTGGGAATAAATTAAACCGTGACCATTTTTCGGAATGGGGAAGTAAGTGCTCGTGTGCCAGAATCAGACCCAAGCAACGTTGTACTATTTAAAAAAAAGACACGTTACTGTGTCACCGCGGTTATTCAGATCTCCCCTTGCGACAAATGTAAATGTGTAATAATTGTAACAGCAAACCACACGAAACGATGAAACGTCCCGCATCCAACCGCGAACCACACACATCCTCTTTCGCAAGCTGTGCTCCATTTTTCTACAAAATATCGGTGTTTGTTTTGAGGCCTGACACGAAATATGACGTAAAAAGGTCGCGATTGAAACCCGTAACTTAAGACGTCTCATGATGTCGGCTCTAATGTGATTAAAGCTGTCACCGGCGCTAGCCGGACGGGTGGCGGGACACCAACAGATGGAAATCTACTGATCGCGGTGCCGGAGATGGCTTGTATGGGCTAATTGGCGCCACGTGACAAGCAGCTGCAAGAGCTCGGATCGCCAGCCATGTCGCTTAAGCGGAAGGCCTCGGGGCAATGTTGGAAGTTGTCGAGGCTCAGTCCCTTACAATGCGGGGTGACCGCACTGTGCGCTCACACGTGGGTCTCTCGAACCTTTCGCTGGCCGCGCAATCAAAGCGGGAGACTGCTGCCGGCAAGCTGCGATGGGGCCTCTTGATTTCCTCTTAATTCTTCGAGCTTCAATCAACCCAGGAGGGCAGGCATATGGAAGGAGAGAGGAGGTAATTACGTGATATCAGATACGTTAAATCCCTCATCATGGGACACGTAACGGTCTGGAGGTTATTATATTTTCCCCATGCCAAGCACTCCGCGTGTCTCTCTCCAGCCTCAGGATTTCCTGGGCCCCCTGTGGGAATCACTAATGTACCCCCCCCCCTCGTCTGCAGTGACTCAGCGCCTGGTCCTGCGTCTCATTCACGGGACGGAAGGGGAGCTGTTCAGAGCTTTGAGTTTCACTGACGGGTTCCACTGTCCGTGTTGGGTGCACGAAGAGCCCAGCGTCGTTTATGTAAACATGCAAACGCCACACAGAGAGGCACCCGAGCCGGGATTCGAACCCAGTGACTTCTTGCTGTGAGGCGGCAGCGCTACTCACCACGCCACCGTGCCGCCCGCCTGGAGGAATGTCAGCGTTCTATTTAGGATCCATAAAGTTCAAGTGAATTCTCCGGGGCTGCGGCCGCGAGTATTTGTTTTGTGTCTGCAAGGTGAAGGGTTCAGTTCCCAGAACCACGTGTTCATTTGTTTGGCACTAAGGTCTGACAGATTGGACGTGTTAAAAGTGGACGCGTTTAGAGATCTGCGGAAGTGATGATTTAATGAGATGTTTTACTCCAAATGACACAGGTGATTGTATCGTCCTTGTAACAGCTGATTCGCTCAGTCGCCTTACCGCTTGAGATGGAGTCTGAGTGACAACGCATATTCTTGAGACGTGGCAGCGGGTTGACTAGGCGTGCATCCAGCAGTGGATTGACCATGGCTTATGATGGCGACGTTGGGGTTGGTGAGCCGCAGAGCGCCGCCCCTGCTAGCGCGTACACCAGCAAAAAACAGCGCGCGGCTGCAGTGAAGCCAGTTTTTCTCGAATTTCGTGCCTCCTCTTGAATACAAAATAAAAGAATTCTGCCACTGCCAAAGAGAGGTCTTGCCACAACAAATCACACGATGTGAAACCGATAGCCGTACGCATTATAATTACGCTATTTTTTTTGTTATTGCAGCATTGTTATTATTACTTGTGCAGTAGAAGCACTTTAATAGCTGTTGAGAATGGCGAGTTTTGCGAGGTAAGAGCCGAGCGTGTGAGGAGCTCGCGAGGGCCGCGCGGATCCAACCCAGGTGCGGCCAGGTGCGCCCGACCCACGTCAACACGGCCAGAGCCAGGCCGCCCCACAGCGCAATGGAGACTCGAGCCGAATGCGTTTGGGCAAGCCACGCGCGCGAAAGGCCGCCGCGTGATTGATGTGGACAAATACGCGTGGTTAGTGTTGCCGAATGCCAGCCATTCTTTATTGTAAGCCAAACGCCGTGACCTCTTTAAATTTGCGTGTTGTTTTTTTGGGGGAAAAAAAAGCGGAATTTTTAATATGGTGTCCATATGCGCGAGTTAATCAGAGCGACTGGGCAGACCGATAAGAGATTACGACAACGTTGGGGGAGCCCTCATCCAGCAGCGGGTAGATCGTGGATGACGATGATTACGTGCTTCACGAGCGGTGTCACCGCCGGTGGCAGCGCTGAGGGCGCGAGCTGGCGTCTCGCTAATTGCCCACATTCTGATCAGTGTTTTAAAAAACGTTCGGATAAACATGGGCGCACGGCTGAGTGACACAGAATAAATAGACAGGGTCCGGGAAGTGGGCTGCGGAGAGGGAGCTTGGGGAGCCTAAACACGGGCATCTGTTATCACATCACAAGTTCAGGCGCGCATGACCTCGTAACGCCGCTTCACGCTTACTGACTGACTCCCCCTCAACGTGCCTTGCTGACGTCTTCATCAACCCCGAGCAAACATTATTACTCGTGCTTTTATCATAGGTGATCTGTCAATGAGACATCAATTGGGGACACGTGGCTCGGCTCTTCCGTGGGACAGATCACCCTGGGCGGCAGGGTGGTGCGGTGGGTACCATCTGCGCCTCGCAGAAAGAAGGTCTAGCTCGAGACGGTTCTATTCCCTCCTCGTGCGCCTTTCTGTGTGCAGTTTGTGTGTTCTCCCCCTGTTTCTGCGTGGGTTTCCTCGAGTGCTCCGATTTCCTGCCACAACTTAAAAAAACCCACTCATTAATTAATGAATTGGCCGATAAGTCTCACCCGTCTCCTCGGTCGCCGTCTCCAAGTCCCCCGTTGCCCGTAGCAGGGCCCTTCTCTCTTCCCGTGGTCGGTCGCCGAGATCGGCTTCTGTGGCGAGGACGCGGCTGCGCGGGGGCGGGGGGCATCGTTCGGCGCCTGGCAGCAAACTAGGTGGCGCCTTTCACCCGAGGGTCACAAAGCGCCTTTCACCCGAGGGTCACAAAGCGCCTTTCACCCGAGGGTCACAAAGCGCTGCACAAGGGCCGCGGAGAGAACGGCACGTCAACAACGTGCTGAACACAACGTAGGGCTGTGCGACGGGAGAGGTCGGAGGAGCAGTTGGGGTTTGTGGTGGGGACAGGTTTCAGGTTGGGTGGTGCGATGCTGAGAGTGGCTGTCAATGTGAAAGCCCTCTGTTATGGGAACTCCTTTATACTTGTTCCCTCTCCTCTCCACATGCTGACCGTGCCAGGAAAAATACGGTTATTAATGACACGTTGTGGAGTTAGAAACAGGAAAGCGTGTTCCGGATTTAATTCGGTTCTGGTCAATGTCTCAGCGTTTGCTGAGACTCCTCACTGATCGGAGGTTTCTTGGTGTGGGGTGAGGTTGTGTACTTTGTGAATAAAAAAATGTAACTAAACAAAATAATTGTACCCGTTAATATCAACACAAAATGTAACGTTGAATGTTAACACGTGCATATACACTTGATACTTTTAAACGCATTGCAGTTCAGTAGAATATGTTTGAGATCATAAATGGCATATTGCTAATTGTTAACATCATGCCTATTTTTCAATTTAACATTTCCCACTCAATCGTTTTTCACAATTTTCCATCATTAAATTATTTAAAAATTACACTTTATAGTTCACAATCATCATCCATGATCTATCCACTGTTGGATAAATGCATCCCTACATGACCATCGCCACATGAACATCATCATCCTGAGTGAGTCCTGTGAAGCCACGATCCATCTCACTCCTGCACATGAACCGATCCAATCGCTCCATCTCCACGGTGGTTGCTATCTCAGGCACATTCCCACCTTTGGCTCGAATTATTTCACCAGTCTTGTTTATGGGGACATGATGAGATGTCTTGGGTTGTGTCCTGCTCCAACCAGCTTGCTTTCCTCAAGTGTCACAATAATGCATCGGATTTGAATTGTCAGTCACCTGTGAAAAACGAATTCGAAAGTATTTCTACAGTACATTACTTATTTCACATTAAATGACACTGCGTGAGCTTTTCAGATATGTTGCATTACCCCGGTCCTTAACTCCTTAGGTATTACAAAAATGTAATATGTAGTGTAACTGTTGAGAAATATAGACGATAGGCTGCTATCTGTTGAGTTCGTGGAGTCAATTTGTGTGCTTTTCTCTCAAAGCCCTGGTAGCAGCTCAAATATCAAAACACAACTTCCCATGGCTTAGACCAGTGATCTCAGTGCATATTTTGATCTTATTACTGTACAAGAAGACCTTGTTATTTTGTGTAATTTTACTCTTCAGTGGGATTACCCTGAACGCGAAGAGCTCTGAATGTGATGAGAAAAAGCTGACCCTGCCGAAAGCGAGCTCTGATTTATCACAGGGCACGGTCGTAAATTTAGCAACAAAAAAAAATGTTTCTCACTCGGCGCAGCGAGAGGAAAATGTACCACAGATGTTATTTTAAGCTCATTTCACGACAAAATATTTTCATTTTCCAATGTGCGCATTCATTTCCTATTTTGCCTTCCATTTTTAGTCTTGGCAACTGGTGGCGTTAAAATATCCACAGGATGCTTGTCAGTTAAAATAACGTATCCTCTGCAAAATATTGGGTTAGGTCTGAAACCCCGCTTCCCCACCCACCCCGACTGTTCCGCTGTCCACGTCGACCAGCCTTGTGATTCCACCGCCACGCGTCTCGGGCCCCCTGGAGAGCGAGCGCTGGACATGCCCGTGTATTCAGCAAGCTCCAACCGTGTTTTGAGCAAGCTCCAAGCCCGGCTCAGCAGGGGAACTCCCACTCATTTCCTGCCCATGTGCCGTGGGCTGAGAAGGCCGTAACCTCTGGCAAACCCAGTATTCATGGTAATAATAATAATAATACTGCCAGTGATTTCTTACCTAAATGAGCATTGAGCCATTGGTGATCATCTCCCAGCGCAACGTTTAGCCGTTTTAAATGTTTAAAATTTTAAACTAACCTTGTATTTTTTTGTCACTTGTGCGCAATGCTGTGTGTAAATGGTTATTTTTTCTGATTTTGTTTGGTTAATTGTAATTTATATATGTTTAATTTGTTTTTGTATTTTTGCGTGTTTGTTGTGTCACAGGAATCCTGTAAAGAGCTTGCGAGCTCACTGGGTATTTTTTTTGCTTTCATAATAAAGATCTATCTATCTATCTGTTTACAGCTCTTAGCCAGTGGTGGAAATCCACCAATTCTTCCGTTTGATGTAGACATTAACACGATTAACGTCGTTTATTTACAAGTGTTAAAAAAAAAGAATCAATGACACGTAGATCCGTAAACAACTGTGAAAGGCTGAAGCACCCGTGGTGCGAGCAACCGCTGTCATTTTACATTGAGATGTACGAGCCAGATGATCGCGTCATGGGTAGCGGAGCGGTGAATCATCGCTGCTGTATGATGGCAGCGGCATTGCGTAGTTGCATGCTCCATGGTCTGTTCATGATCATTCTGATACAAACGTTCACGATGGACGATTATCATGACATTACTGAGCCACTACTTTGCCCATGAATTAAACATACTGTTTCCATATAGCGTCTTAAGATGCTGGTCAGATTTAGATGCCATGTGACTCCAGATTGTTTGAATTTCGTCCAAATGTGAGAACTTACGTAATCCACAGTTTCCCCCGAGTTCCACTCTCCACGAACACAAGACCCCCCAGCAGGAGAGACCTATTTGTAGTCCGAAGTCCTGGGGACGGAGCCTCAGGGCCCTCGTGCTATTCCGTTTCCCCACGACACATTCCACGACACTTTCCAATACAAGGTGCTATAATTAGTGACACGAGGCTACATGCACACTGCAGAGGAACGCGATAATGATTTAGGCAGCTTGTTGTCTTTTACAAATTAATTCTCAATTTTTACTACAAGTGGAACTTTGCGTATTCTCAAAGTTATAAGGTGCTCTGGAAAGTAAGACGCATTCCCAACGCGTAGAGGGCATCCCCCAGGCGGGATCCGCTCTGGGCGCCGCCATAAAACCGGCACGTGTTGCTCCCCGCGCGCTCAGCTTTAGCCGGGAACAAGATCGTAACTCCGTTGCTGTGACTAATTTGACCCATTTCAATTTTCAAAGTAAATCCACGCTTCAAAGGTGTTGGGCTCAAAACGTGTATCCACGGCAGCTGTGTGACATTAGTGCTGTGGAAGCGGGCAGATACTGATCGACCTTCTGCGTTTCCCCATTACGCTCGATAACGGGGAATGTTTTGTTTCTAGATGATAGTTTACATTTAGGAGCACGTTATCTCTCCAGTCAAGCGGACAATAAGCAATGCCCCACAGGGCAGGATTAAGGAGGCTCAGTGAAGAGTTCTTCATCGTCATCTTCATTGTCAGAAACCGCTTAATCCTCTATACTCTATAGGGTTGTGGTGAGCCAGGGACTTTCCTGGCAGACACAGGGTGCAAGGCAGGGCTATACCCAGGATGGGACGCCACTCCATCACAAGGGCACCGGGGGCAATTTAGTCCGCAGGCCATTTCACCTATTCAGCAGCATGTCTTTGGGATGTGGGAGGAAACCGGAGTGCCTGGCGAAAACCCACGCCGACACGGGGAGAGCAGTATTTTGAAATCCATTATTAGAAACCGCGACTTGTTTGATGTTTACTTCAGTTGACATACGGGTACCATGTACCTGCAACGCTCGTGAATTGCTTGTGAGTGGCTGCATGGGCCCCGTGCTCATTGTCGAATGTTGCCGCCAGCAGAGAGCGCGCGAGCGGGATTTGACCCGGAGCTCCGCCCGCCCTCTCCCCGTCTCGCGGTGACATGGGAACGCTCTCCATCCTGGCGATGCTCCAGTCACATGCCGTGACTTGGGCCCAGCCTTATTTACTTTCTATCAAGCGATCCCATAAGGGACATTTATATAGGATGTGGATAATTCGCGACGGACGATAACGCGGTTTATAGTTCTCAGGCTGCACCGGTGACGCGGAAACAATGAACCCGGCAGCATCGTTACGCCACATCACGCAAATGACTGACAACTCGATGTGGATGTATCGTACAGTGTGCATTTCGATGTAAACCTCCCGGGGACTTAGAAAGGAGGGCAGGCATCTGGTTTGTACATGATAGCATTACGTGTTTATTTGGACGTCATTGACAATGAGGCTGTTTTGTGTTAAAGTAATATAAAAACACGCTCATTCTCCGCTCATTTGAAATTATAATACACCCATGGCCGTTCCCATCGTCAAGTAAATCAGGATGAAGAAAATCCATCCATCCACCGATTAATCCTGGACAGGGTGAGCCGGAACCCATCCCGGCAGACGCAAGGCAGGGCTATACGCGGCGAGCGCAGTAAAAACACGAATTGACGGTCGCTCTTCAGAGCTGTTTTTTCGGGATAGCCGTGTCGAGCGCTCTAACTCTCTCCCTCTACACGGTTATCCCGACCGAACAGCCCCTAAGAGCAACCATCATGAATCGAGCCGTGAAAACCTACATTCGAAAACACGATTAAACGGCGCCAATTTAAACATCTGCGGAAATACTCACGAGAATCTTGCCTTTTGTTCTAACAAAAAATGGAACGTATAATGCAGCCCGGATGAGGCGTCGTCCCGTTAGCGTGCTGGCGTCCTCTTCCCCTGTGCTTGGGCCTCGTGCCAAGCGGCTTTCGGCGGAAGGGGACCGCTCTCGGGACACATCTTCTTCCTCTGGGGGGCGCGTTTATCTCACTTGACGCGGCTCCAAGAGACGCGCGGGACGCCGCTGACCTTTTCACATGGCTTTGGCGACTCGTGAGAATCGCGATGATGCAATGCTGGAATGCAAATACTACATGTATTTGCGTATGTGTAAGTCTATACGTATGTGCGCGTGTAAGTGTTTACGCACGTGTGTACGCACTTGTGGGGAGTGGTAGCTCAATGGTTAGCGTGCTGGGCTATTAACCCGGCCCCACGAGTTCGAATCCCGCTCAAGGCAAACACCAGTGGCGATTTTCTCAACCGGTCCTGGGCCTCCCCTAGGTCGACTCATCCTCAAATTAGTACCCGGTGCAGTGTGTAAACATTGCCACGAGGGAGACAAAGGCGGCCGGGTGTGGTGCTGGTCACCCACCTCCTCGTGTGCCGTGTGGACCTTCATAGGTGCTTGAAAACGGTGCTGGACCTACCAGTCTGTTAAGTCTTTACGAGAGATATTTGTCTTTGTTGCACTTGTATAGACAATTTATGCACGATATTTACCGGCAGTGACCAGCGTGGTGAAGTATGGTCGAGCAACCACCACGACCGACACGGAGAGGGGGAGGCCTCCATCCAGCAGTGGATGGGCGCGGGGTGTGTAGATCCGACTTGTTGTCTCCTCACCGTCACCTGAGACCCCGGAATTTTAACAGAAATATCGGTAATAGCGGCTGGTGGGTTGAGCAACAATTGTGTTTATCCTTTTGACCAGCGTTGGATTACAATGACAGGCAGCACATTCTATACACAATGCCCCACTGCACATTCTATACTCCATGGCACGCAGCACCAGACACACAAAACATCGAGGGGATTTTCAAAGCAAACAGTTTTGCGTACGTCTGTGACAATTATTTTTGTCAATTCGAAACCAGTAAATAAGTGAGCGAACGTTCCGTTTTCCCTTCGCGATGATTCAATGCCGCACGGACGACATGCGTGAATCGCGGGGGATCTGGGTGGGCGTTTAAACCTCTCCCGCACGCCGCCGCTCGGCCCATCGTGTGTAGCGCCGTGTTCCGCTCGGGACTGCTGGCAGTGCCTACGTGGGACGCCGGGCCCTTGTTAAAACATTAACGAGAAGCAAACTCCCCCGGCCAGGGCACGAGCATGATGTCACCGTGCTGCTGGGAGCCGCCGCGCCTCGTCGCCAGGCTCGGACGGCGTGGGATAGGGCGGCTCGCGGCGCCGTCTTGGAAGCAGAGGCGCGTGTGACTCACGCGGACCGAGCCGAGAACACGGGCCGCCGCACACGGGAGCCGCGCCGATCCGCACAGGTGTGTGCGGCCCGCGGGGGCGAGGGGACGTGTCGATGGAGGAAAACGCGGGAGAGAATTGAGGCCACTGACGGGAAAACCTCGTTTGACATTTCTGAGGCGAGAGGCGCTTCATTGTTCGCCGTTGGCGACTGCGCCTCGTTTCCGGCTCGTAGCGCGAACAATCGGAGGCTCGCAGGAAGTGCCGAGCGCTGCGGTTGGCTCACAATGCGTGGCCGCGCACCCGCGTGACGGAGACCAGCACCGGGCCATGCGGCAAGACGCGAGCGCTGAGCCTGGTCGCTCTCCCACACCACACCGGCCCGAATCGACTGCCGAGACGCCGACTGTCGACGTCACTAATTGGCTGTGTCGGCTCCAGGCGGGTTCACGACACTTATTTTTTACGTGACCTAACTCGCAAAAAGAGCTATACTTTGAATAACATTAGTCACGAAATGATTCGTGTAAAATGCAC
>JAZEWU010000004.1:16556349-16583577 GCA_036362915.1 Geotria australis
TGGAGAATATAAACAACAAAGTAAACCGACGTAGGTTTTCACGGCTCGATTCATGATGGTTGCTCTTCAGAGCTGTACTTTCGGGATAGCCGTGTTGAGCGCTCTCACTTTTCTCCCTCGCTTTCTGTGCAGCGCTTTGTGACCCTCGGGTGAAAAGCGCTCTATAAATGCTATTATTATTATTAATAAGCGTGTGATGAGTCTCACACTGAGACGTTCCGGGGCCCGGGGCGAGTGATCGTGCGGCCCGTGTGTGGCTGTCAGCAGCCCGTCACACTGTCTGCGGCGGTTGTGTTGACGCTCTGCATGTTACATTCCACCCATAGTCGTGCACGTCAATGGCATTTGTTGTTTGTTTTTTTGGGCGTGGGTGCCTCGCCGGATCGGTTGAATCTAGAAACGAGAAAACGTTAGCCGTGCAAGGTGACACAATTCTGAGATGAGATCAAGGTGACAGCGAGGCCAAAGTTGTTGATGCCGTCACCGCCCCCGGCAATCGACGCCCTCTCACCCTGTCACAGCTGCTGAGCAGGACACAGACGGCCAGCAAGATCCGCCCTGATGGTCTCCAGACATCTGCTCTTAGGTCTTGGACATTGCTGGAGAGACGACTCTCGTTGTGTCGTCGTGTTGCCCAGCAGGAGTTTGCTGCGTGGCAGTCGCGGGCAGTGCGGTCCAGGTCGGACGTGGATCTGACCTGGAACTGCAAGTAACCGCAACTCTGTAAAGTATTAAACGGCTTCTGACAATGATGATGATGTAACTAACCACCGCTGCATCGCGGGCTCGGCAGCGCCGTGGTGACACCACGATGATGCCATGGTGACGCGCGGAGCCACGTGTCGGCAGTACGACCGCCGAAACCAGACACAAAGCTCCCCCGTGTTGCCGAAGATGAACCGACTGTACGGTCGAGTGCTGTTAGCGATCACCTGTAAAGGTTTTCACGCCTTTGTCTTCCTAGTGGTGATGTCCACGCACCTTACCAGATACTCATTTGAGGCTGAGTAGACCTAGGCGAGGCACACGGCCGGTTCAGAAAATCTTCACTGGCGTTGGCCATGAGCGGGAATCGAACTCGGGTGGTCGTGTTCATAGCGCTCACCGCTACACCAGCGCTCCCCGCCCTGCCCACGCATAGTGCACGTTCAACTCAAATACCAGATTTTAAGACGGAAAAACACAAACAAAATCAGCCCTTCAAGGAGCTGGTGCAGTGCATGCAAAATAAAGCATCGCCGCCTCGACGTTTGAAAAAGTTCAGTTGCGCGGCCGGGAATGTGAGCTCGAAGGGGTGATTAACAAGGGCAGTGCTTCTTTCACTCTCGGGGTAATTAAGCACAGCTTTCCCAACAGTAAGAGCCACATTGAGGGTGCAACAGCGTTCGCCTCGTTCCCGGGTCGCCTCTGTTGCTGCAGGTGCGATGCTGTCACTGGCGCCGGCGAGGAATGCGCAGGTGAGTGAAGGTGCGGACGCACGTGTTGCGGGCGTGTGTGGGTGCCGTGTGTGTGGGAGCCATGGCGCTACTCACCGCTACGCCACTATGCCGCCCGACATGTTCGTAACGTGAATGTGCGATGTTCACAGCGCGTATGCTCTGTGTGACGGTGCGCGTGTATATGCCCGACTGCCCCGGCATCCGGGCCCGCTCGCGTGCTGCGCCTCACGCGGGCTTGAACTCCGCACATAAACACGTCTCTCAGCCGCGAAGGGAAAATACAAACACCGTACTCACTCACAAGGAAATTACCTCTTCGGCAGAGAATGTGAGCCTCTGCCACAGGACTCAGGTGAACTCTACGCGCAGCTGAATAGCTTCCATAAAAGGTAATGCACAGCTGCTGCTGCTGCTGCCGTGGCATACTTCACCATTATTCGCCATCGTCTTGGACACTCATCCTGGTCTCGTGCTCCAGGATCGCGGGGCAGGTCCTCATTGAAAACTCCAAATTTACCCGGAAAAAAAACATCCATCCATTTTCTAAACCGCTTGTCCTGGTGAGGGTCGCGGCGACAGCTCTTTAAGGATAGTGGACCAGACATCCCTTTCCTCAGTAATAGATTCCAGCTCTTCCTGGGGGATTCCCAGGCGTCCCCAGCCCAGCCGAAAGATATAATCCCTCCAGCGTGTCCTGGGTCGGCTTCTAGGTCTCCGCCCAGTGGGCCGTGCCTGGTAGACTTCCCGGGGGAGCCTCCCAGGGGGCATCCTGTCTTAATAGGATTTCCTGTAAAAGTGGGAATAAATATCCATAGTGTATCCCTTTTATGGGTTAGATAACGTAACCCATAAAAGTGACGTGGGGAACACGGCGTCTGCTTACAGTGCACTGTAAAGCAATCGGCAGCAAGAAACTGTAAATGCGTAGCTTAAAAATTAGACCCAAAAAAAACTCCATTTGCTGCTGACGTGAACACATTTTTAAATTAAGTTCCTGACTTGTACGAAACCCACTGCGGAGCGTCAAATGCTGGAATTTAACAAAATCGGATAAATATTTCTGGGGAAATAGCCATCATTCCAGAGCTTAAATCTCATTAATAAAAACCAAACCTGAGCATTTTTCGCACCGCGGATAACTCTTACATTTTGATTTCGTTTAATTTCCTCCGCAATGTTTTCCAGCTGATGGCACAAATAACACACAACCGTTTCGTTTGTTTCAGGAGAAATTGTGTTCGATATATAGATGTTTATTATTACAGGATAAAAAATACCCAGTGAGCTCGCAAGTTCTTTACAGGATTCCCGCGACACAACAAACACGCACATTTACAAAAACACAAACAATATATATATAAAAAAACAGAACCACTGGCCCGTGGTTCGGTGTTGTATTGTCCCACCATTGTACAAAGCTAGGAAGTGTGATTGCGAGGCCACGTGTATCCAATCGGAAAACTAAGAAACGATGGCCTCTGGCATCCCGTCCGCAGCTCCAGCGGCTGGCCTGGCAGAAGCACTCCGGAAACTCGCGTTAGAGCATCGAGCGCGTTTCTGGTGTCGATCTGCTCTGCTGTGGTTCTCAGAGTCTCCGGCTCAGAGCAAGAGCGCTCTCAGTGGGAGCGGGAGGGGAGCCGTCTCTCCACGATTCAGCAGGTGGCTCCACAATCGCTCCATGATGAGCGGGAAGTAAAGCTATGTCAAAGAGTTGACCTCTGTCTCTCCCTTGCAACGGTCCGCCTCCCACGTTGGAAGCATCTAACGCCCGGTGATGCTTCCAACGTGGGAGGCGAACGTCACGAGGGAGAGAGGGAGATCGCTCGACACGGCTATCCCGAAAGAACAGCTCTGAAAAGCAACGGACTTGTTAGAGATAGGAGCCAGTGTTAGAGACAGGAGCCATCTTCTAACCGCTCAGCTACCGCTCTACACACACACACTTCCTTGGCAGGGTGGTGCAGTGGTAACAATTACAGTTATCAACCAGCCATGGAACGAACGGTAGCTATCAATAATTTCACAGCGACATATTGGAATGTACAGTATGTGCATGTACACTTTAAAAATGCAATCATAGGAGAATGTGTAATAGTGTCACGCTACAACAATGTCGACCAATATAATTACGGGTATTTTATAAATTCCTCTGCGTAATTCTATGAATGCTGCTTTGTTTTTGGCATAGCGTTGGGGTGTAGCGAATGTGACGTTGTTTTCAAAGCAATGCGCTGCGTGCGATCGGAACACGCTGTGCCCTGCTTCGCATCTTTAAGGCCGCTGCGTGCACGCGCCGCCCGGATGGCGCTGCCCGGGGCCGCTGATCCCGGGCGCGCGGCGAGTCCGCCTGCACGGGGTCGAGGCGCGGTGCGGTGGTGCGGTGTGGTCATTGGGTCCAGTGCGCCCATGATGTACAGTCGCATACACGCCGATCATTTACAAGATGCTCTTGTCATCCTGGGTTTGATTTGTGGCCATTGGCAATTGGCATCTGAAGTTGGTCTCCCCCAGATTAACTAGATGAAAAACAAAACACAAACACATGTGCAGCACATCGAGTTGTAGCTGACAGAGGCGCGGTGGTGACGGGGGGCTTGAAAACACGACGCGAGGCGCGACGCGTTGGGCTGCCTCCTCTGTCAGCTCCGTCACGTGAGCTAAACATTTCCACGAATGTAATCTCGCCAGCCGAGACCCCTAGCGGGACTCCTCCCGATTTATCACTCGCAGACTTCTGCTTGTTAAAAGGGTTCATTGTGCCGAGTGCTTTCTCTCCATTTATTTTGCCAAGCCATAACAGTAGTACTGTGCGTTCCTCCCTAAGGCATAGGGTCGTATGTTGGCAGACAGCAGTTTTCTTGCCTAAATTCGTCAGTGCGCTTTCGCCACAAAAATGCACGTGTTGCGTGTGTGCGCTTTCCTCCCAGTGTGATTGTATAACATTCGTGTGCGGACGTGTGCCTGTGTGGGGGAATAGACACACACTATGTCTGTGTGTGGCCGGCAGGGTGACGCGGTGAGTGGCGCTGCCGTCTCACAGCAAGAAGTCTCGAGTTCGTATCCCGGCTCGGGTGCCTTTCGGTGTCGGGTTTGCATGTTCTCCCCGTGTCCGCGTGGGTTTTTGCCGGGCACTCCAGCTTCCTCCCACAATCCGAAGACATGCTGTTGCATAGGGTAATTGGTCTGCAGACGAAATTGCCCCCAGTGCCCTGTGATAGATTGTCGTCCCAACCTGGGCATAGCCCTGCCTTGCGCCCTGTGTCTGCCGGGATAGCCTCCGGCTCACCGAAACCTTGTACAGGATTAAACGGGTTATGACGATGGATGGATGGATGAGAGAAGCAAAGCACTGTCGTGAGCAGCAAACCTCGACACCGGCATTCAGCTCAATCCACGTGGAGGAGGTGGAGGAGGCCCAGGGGTGGAGGCCGTGGAGGAGCTGAAGGAGGTGATGTGCTATTGTCTGCGCGGCCTGAAGGTCCGTTGTCAGCTTGACAACAATCGCGGCAGCGAGCAGCAGGAAGGACGCGGTGACGGTGTCAGCGGCACTGGTCAGCATGACCTTGGACGAGGGGCGGGGCGGGGGGGTCAGGGGGGGATGGGGGTAACGCTCCCATCCCCTTTTTGACACCCTGAAAATTCACATTTATTATTGATACTTATACGTGATATTTATTATTTTTTTATTGACATGTGTCAGTGATTTGCGTTAAGGTTTTGAATCCAATCAATACTTTCAGAAAGTATTTTGTATCAAAGATATAAGATAAAGAAAAGCAATATTACCAGGGAAACGCATTGAATGTTTGTGCATGTTAATGTGGGGCCCAGTTTGAAAGGCTTAACGTTGAAACCGCCTCCACGCCTCCAGCCTCCTTCTATAAACAAATACTAAATAAATGCAACAAACTTTTCATTTCTATAATAAAAACGAAATAAATGCAACAAACTTTTCATACAAATCCTCCAAGGAAATACAGCTCCTTATCTTAGCTTATTTAAACTTTTCATGATGCAATTATTGAAATTGGTCCCAAATGGACGGAGGAAGCGACATTATACAATAATAATTGGTCAATTTAAGCGCAGTCACGCATACTAAATCTCCAACAAAAATAAAAACTGTTGACATAAAACATATTTTAAAATTGTTTAAACGGAGGGGCGTGCTGAGTGAAGGATATACGAAACAGAGCACGCGTATTCGCTTTTGTTCTGTGCGGTGGAATTAACGCGACGTCACTGTGTAGTGAATGGAACTGCGAAGCGGCATCCGTCATCGGGTCACAGCTGTAGCTCTCCGGCCCAGAGCCAGAGTGTGAGCAGCGGGGGTTGGGAGGGGCCCCGTCTCTCCACGATTCAGCAGGTGGCTCCACAAACGCTCCATGATGAGCAGGGACCAAAAAGCAAATAACATTCGCCGGGAGCTTCACATCCCAGGGTGCCGCCTCGTGACTGGCGGGACTGGGCGAGTCGAAGTGGTTCGCTGCTCAAGTGAGCGTCGCACGGTCGGTGGCCTCGTGCGGGCATGTGCCTGTGAGAGACCAGATATGAGTAACTGTACTGACACCAAGCACAACTGTAGAGCATGCCTTAGAATGTATAGAATCCAGGGAGTAATCCACATCAATTTCCCCCGCTACCCCCTTTCCCGCTCCTGCTCCCGTCTCCCTCCCATCGTATCTCGCGTCTCAGACACGTCCATCCGCCCGCCGGACTGGGCTCTCATTAGCATAGGGGTCGTCGTACCCACAGTGCACCTCACAACTTCAACAAAAGAGCGATTCTTGGACGAGGAGAAGTGACCGTGGCCGGGCGGCGTGGCGCAGAATAGCAATGAGCGGCAGCGCATTAGACACGGGCAGCCAGCGACCGCCACGCTCCTCCGCGGGGCTCACACAGGGCTCGCAGTGACGGTTAATTTGCGGTAATTAGAAACACAAAGGCATCCGAGCCGGGATTCGAACCCGGGGATCCCCCTCGCGACGTTTCGCCTCCCATGTTGGAAGCACCTTAACGCCCGAGGATGCTTCCAACGTGCGAGGCAAAATAAAGATTTGCAATCACAACTAGGCAGACATTTTAATTCTAATTGGGATCTAAGGTTGCTCATCGAAGGTAGTAACTGTAGCCTCAAGCTCATGGCAATATTGTTCCAAAAAGGTGGCGCAGCCGCCACAAAAGTGGATTCACGAAGAATGTCACGTAGTTTGTGTAAATTATTAGAATAAAATTAATCAACTGCACACGTGTGCGGTTACAGTGAATGCAATCCGCGCCACCCAATGGCACAGCTCGATGTTCTCTCAGCCGCACGGCAATGGCTTTACGTGGCCACCGTGACGGGCAGTGGTTTTCCACGCCTGGGGGAGATCATTCGGTTTGTTGGCTAGTGAACTGATTTCTCTCTGTCCTTGCGAGCAGCAAAAAAATCAAAGATCGAATTAAACGGCAGCCAAAGCAACTGGCGCTCCGTCGGGCCACGAAGCAAGTGGACGGTCGTCGGCCTGCGTTGAATGCAGAGTTCTCAAAGTGTGCGAGCGCACGAGTTTGCTCACAACACACTCGCACAAAGAGACAGAATTCCCCGACTACATATCACAAAGCAAATCGCAATATGCGCTGATTACGCGTCATTTTGTACTATCCGTCCATCGTCTGGCAAACATGTGCAAATTGTTTTCATTGCAAACGAACCAAAATTGAAAGGAAAGTGTATCTCTGAGAATACAGTGGGTGTGCTGATGCTCATGTGTGCGTCAGCCAGACTGTGTCGTCCAGATAAGACGCCAAGGTTGTGCGGTGCAAACAGCCGAAGCCGCCGCCTCTCGCTGCACCATTGTCTTCTACACTGACTCACCAGCCACGATAAGTCGCGGGCTTAATTGCAAATCCAATGTAACTTCAACTGAACTATGTTTGTCCTGTGAATACGAAATAAAAGGTTGTCTGGCGCTCAAACTGCCCTGACCTAAATACCCGCAACTGCCGAACACTCATTAGCGTCTGTGTGGAGAATGTAAGTAACAACATAAATAAATTATCTTCTTCCTATATCCGTCTTCACGTCGACACTTAAAGTGTGCTTTACAGCCACCACACTTGCCTTCCGTCCTTACCAATAAACATCTGGCAGTTTACCAGCATTGGTTCAAGCAAGCCTCACTCTTCCACCGCCTCTGCGCTTTCCTCGCGCCTCTCAGTCGTTCTCTCGTCGAATGGATACCTTCGACATTGAATGAATTTGTTCGCTGCTGCATAGAGTAAGTGGCCTGCGGACTAAATTGGCCTGCGGACTAAATTGCCCCTGGTGCCCTGTGATGGACTGGCGTCCCATCTCGATTATGCCCCTGCCTTGCGCCCTGTGTCTGCTGGGATGGGCTCCGGCTCACCGCGACCCTGTACGGGATTAAGCGGTTTCTGCTAATGGATGGATGGCTGGACTCGTAAACAGCTAGTATTTGACGTCGAGTTGCCAGCTTACGGTCGGCAACTCGACGCCCATCGGTGCCGCTCGGGGGCAGAGGTCACGGGGAGCGGGGCGTGCGGACGGGTACAGTGCTCCACGCTGCTGGCTCATCACATCTGTGCCACGGCCCACAGGCAGAGCCCACTGGCTATCAGATGGTGTCCTGATACTGTGCCAGCTCACAAACAACAAGGAACCCAACACTTTTGTCAATAACGCAGTGCCCTGAACAGGAACACGATATAACATACTGGAATCGGGAAGTGGCCCGTTTGATTTCAGTCCATCACAGGGCACGTAGGGCAATTTAGTCCGTAGGCTAATTAACATAGGCAGCAGCAGGTCTTTGGACTGTGAGAGGAAACCGGAGTGCCTGGCGAAACCCCACGCAATGATCGTCCCCGTTATATTTGCCGCGGTGTCGTTGGAGTTTTGATCCGCGGGAACAGTGCGTCTCGGCGTAGCTGATGCCGTCAGTGGTGCCCTAACTGTGAGCAACAAACGTCCAGCCAGTCAGTGTGCATGTTCAGCTTTGCAATCTCTCCACTGATGGCACGTTTCAACGATTGTGCCAGGCCATTAGAAACACACTGTTTCTCGTGTAACGGTTGCTCTTCAAAGCTGTTCTTTTCGGGATAGCCATGTCGAGCACCCTCCCTCTCTCCGCTTCCTCCGCTCAGCTCTCCCGAAAGAACAGCTTTGAAGAGCAACCATCATGAATCGAACCGTGAAAACCTTATTTTAGTGTGCCTAAATTATTTTGCAAGGTAAACATACAAACCTAGGACGTGTATATGGAAATTCATAAGAATGCGCACTTTGTTAAGGCGGTTGAAGGATATATAATGAAATTAAAAGCCCATCTTAAGACGTGACATTCCTTCGGCTATGTGTGAAAGCTTGAGAAAGCACTCGAACATTTTTCAACTCTGACCTGGGTGTCAATGTGCGGCAATGCACAGTTACCCAGTGTTACATCTGGGCGGTCGTACAGTACCGCCCTCCACTGCGCCGGGTTATTTTCCAGCACATGTGGAGCGCACACGTGGATTATGAACCTCGGCTCCGCGGGGTCCAACACCACTCTCTCTCCTCGGCGGCGGCGCCTGTAATCTGCAGCTCCTTCCCACCGGCGAAATTCCTTGTTTACATCCAGGTCTAGGACGGCACGGTGGCGCGGTGAGTAGCGCTGCCGCCTCACAGCGAAAAGGTGCCTTAGTGTGTACTTTGCATGTTTCTGACACTGAGATGAAATGAGACATGAGGTCTAAGAGCATCCCTCTCCTCTCTGCCCATGACTGGCTGGGCTTCTGTGAATTCTACACCCCTGGCTTCCCGCCCCTGTTCGAGACACATCCCACAGATGTGAACCACACCTTGAGATGCGGCTACAATCTGGTCGTTGTTAATCCAGATTATATTCTAAGCCACAATTGAGCTCCTTTAGACAATTCTTGGCTGATTAAAACAATGTACACTGTGGAGTTGCCGGAGTTACTGAACAGCACCTGGCTCTCGAAACTATAACTCGTGTGCTGCCATTCTCACCTGGTGGGTCGCGACCCATCGGTGGGCCGCGAGCGCCACCCAGTGGTCCGTGGAGACCAGACCCGAGTGGCCCAAGTGGGCGTTGACGTGCAAAAGGTTGGAACCCACTGCTGGATGAGTTTCTCCCTACACCGTGTCAATCATGGGGATTGTTTTGAATATAATTCACCACGCCCTGACGTAGGGGACCACGGAACAGCCATCATGAATTGAGCCGTTATTTCTGGATAGCTGTGTCGAGCGATCTCCACGACGTGTCGCCTCCTCACCGCTGAACTTATCCGTGGCCGGGTATCGAACTCGTGCCGGGCGGGTTCAATAGTGCAGGGCGCTAATCGCCGTGCCTCTGCTCCACCCAGTCTCCTGCCCGAACTTGCGATAATCTCCGAGGAACTCTGGGCTCGCGAGTAATCGGCTGCGCGGCGCAGCGGGGGGAGTCGCAGCGCCACCGGACACGAGCAGTCAGTCAGTAAGCTGCCGCGAGATTTGTCCACCTCCAAGTCGGGTTGTCCTGCGCAGCTCTCGCGCTCGGTCACGCGTGTCTGGTTTCACAACGTAAACACGCACACACGGCGCCTCTTTCACAAATCCGTCTCTGCACACAAACAAAATAATATAAACGTTCTTTACACATGCCATCAACATTTCTGGCAGTGCATCATTTCAGCAGCAGTGGTTCAACACAAGCAAACTCTGAACGGGTTGCAACATTCATCGTCTCTTCAGAGCTGTTCTTTCGGGATAGCCACGCCTCCCACGTTGGAAGCATCATCAGGCGAAACTTCGCGAAGGAGAGATGGGAGATCGCTCGACACGGCTATCCCGAAAGAACAAGCTCTGAGGAGGAACCAATAATGAATTGATCCGTGAAAACATACATCAGTACATTCATTGTCGTATGTTTATTGGCAAGGACTCGCTCTGTTAGATGTTTGTCCTAGCCACATACAGTGCTGTGCACACCACTCTGTCCATATTGTGGCGAGTATAAACCCGAGAGTTTAAGTTAAAGGTCGCTCCGGGCTACATTGTCAGCATGGAGAACACAGCGGTGTGGTGAGGCCTTCATCCAGCAGTGGGTTTGACAAGACGTGCTGTCTGTACACCGTGTCAAACCAACTGATGTCCTAAGACGAAGAGGCGGGAATGCTGCATCAGGGAGCACTGGGATAAATACTTAATGTGCACGGGAGTGTGTTATGGGGAGTGTGTATGGGGGCTGGGAATGGTGGCGGCTGGGATGGGATGGGGGGCGGGGGACAGGAAGGCAGCGGTGGGGAGGGACGGCCAGCTCTTATTGCAGACGAATAACTGGAAAACCAGCATTTTTCAAGGCTAGACGCTCGGCTGTTAAAAGTCAAAGTGTGATTTCCTGCTCAAGTGAACACGGAGACGGTGTTCATCGTCTGTTCCCCAGGTCTGAGCGAGAGCGGACAACCCTCGCTCTTACTCAACATCGATTCTCTCTGTAGGACAACCGTTGTTGACGTCCTCACACAGTGGTACTTGTTTTATAGACGCTGGAGGTTATGATGGGCTGAGTCGACCCCCGACCAGGATTTCAACTCAGAACCTTCCAATTGTGGGTTGCTCGCTCTACCGCTGAGATACCTGCCCTGTTTTAGAGTTCGTTACACGTACCAAGCAGCACAAAACGTCGTTAACAATTGTATTCAACAACATGAATGTATATTGCATATATATTATGAGAGAGCTGATATAAAATACTGTAAAGGTAAGTTTAATCTTAAATCTAACCACTGAGTTTAATCTTAACTCAGTGGTTAGACTATAAATTGTTCCTTCAATCATTAATTGTCAGAAACCGCGTAATCCTATCCCGGCAGACACAGGGTGCAAGGCAGGACTATACCAAGGATGGGACGTTAGTCCATCACGGGGTACCGGGGGCAATTTAGTCAGCAGGCCAGTGAACCTATGCAACGTGTCTTAGGACTGTGTGAGGAAACCCGAGTGCCCCCGAGCCGGGATTTGAACCAGGGACCGTCTTGCTGTGAGGCGGCAGGGCTACACACCGCGCCACCGTGCAGCCCCATATAAATTGTTGTCATTGGAAATTTAAATGTGTAAAATATTGTTTGTTTTAAAGCAGCAAATGTATGAATAGTTTCCTGTGTACTTGGGCGATTCATCATTGGTCTTGTCAGAGGGAAACACGTGTCACTGGGTCCCTCGACGCGAACCTTACGTCGTCAGCGCCCCTTCCTCGACAGCTCAGCCACGATGCTGCCCTCCCCCCTACAACTTCGTCACTGCTCCACATGTACCTTACAATTACGTGATTACTGGCTACTGTCTCACCACTGAGCTAAGTGTTCGTGCGTTCATGTGTAGAGAGGTTCCGTCATCAGCATGATCAGCTTAATCAGTACATTAGTCGTGTTGGTCAATAAGTAAAAACATTGAACCAAAACACACCGGGGGTTTTTCTTGTCAAAAATGTCGTGGGTGTCTGTTTTCCTTATCTCAACATGCTGGGGGCGTCTGCCCACTCACGACACCCACAGCGCGGCCTGTGTGAGGCACACGTGGGCATGCCACCCTAACCTCTCATGAGCGAGTCTGAAACATCCTGTGTGGGTGAATCAGCCCTCAGGCTAGAATGGTGGGAAATTACGATTCATCCCGGTCCGTTCCTCTCCCCGGGGGTAACTTTTCCGCGCAGTCCAAATGGAGCGTTGTCTTGCCAAAACCCGGAACCGTGCGAGACGGATTGCATCGTCGTCCCGGATGAGTCATGCTGATGGCCGGTGCGCCACTCACTCGTGGGCTCGGCTCATGCTAATTGCTCCACGTACATTGTTGTGCAATTTAGAGACACCAGTTTAAGCTCTAAGAATACACAGACACCCGCGTGTCTCCAGCACAATACACAATCACACCGGGTCTGCTTTTCGCCTGTGTTTCGATTCGCACCGGCGGATTTCGCACGTCTCGCTTCCTCCTCACAATACACGACTCGTGAAGAGACACGCAGATGCGACTACCCGCAACCCAAAGTCCAACCTTCAAGGTAGAAGCGTTCACGTCGCGATCCCTGTCAGGTAATACTGTATTACCTGCGAATTCTACCAAACACTTCGAGGCCGAGCTGAAAGACAACGATGTCCAGAGGCTGACCATCGTGCTTCGAAGAATCGCAAAGAAGAAGAAGACCTTCACCCATGTACAAACCCTTTTACAATCCACTGCTGGATGACGTTATACCGTACGAGTTATACTTCACCATGCTGGTAGGTGCGGGTTCGTCAAGGCGGTGGCATAGACGTGAGATGGAAATATAATGATCGAGTTTTTCATCCACGCGAACCTGTATTAAGCAAACGGCCCATATATGGACCGTTTGTCACAATGCTTCTCCATTAGAGTTATGTCCGATTAACAAGGAGAGAGAATGTGTACAGTTTTTTTAACGAAACTTTTATTTTTGAAGGTTTGAAGGTCGGATAAAACTGGTCCATCCCTACTTTAGCAAGGAGCCTATTTTCTGGTGAGGGTCGCGGCGGCAGCATGCCGAGTGGGATACAACTGGTAACACAGCATTTTGTGCAGACGGGGGATAAACCCGCCACCTTTTACACACAACACACTCACTAGTTATTCGCGAGTTAAACATTCATCCATTGTCAGAAATGGCTTAATCCTGTACAGGGTGGCGGTGAGCCGGGGCCTATCCCGGCAGACACAGGGCGCAAGGCAGGGCTATACCCATGATGGAACGCCAGTCCATCATTATCTATCAAAACAACTATCAATAAAGTTGGACGCGTCCGTGACGCAACCCCGCCCCCCGCGAGGCCTAACCCCGCCCCCCCCGCCAGCCGACCCCTCCCCCCTGCGGTGACTCGCGGCGCCATTGGCCAAAGCGACGTGAAATGGGCGTGCGAGGTCGCGGCTCTCGCTTGGTGATTGGTGGCTGCGGGCGAGAGGCGTGGCCGGCCCGGGTATGTGGAGGCGCGGCCCCGCGAGCGGCGACTCGTCGCGAGGACGCCAATCACCCACCTCGGAATACCGCGACTCCTCCACTTCTCCACCCCGCGACTTCTTCTCCACTCCGCCCGCGGCTGGTCGCTACTCCGCGAGCCCACCGACCGCCTGGTTACCCGCGCTCGGAAGCTGCTGCTGCTGCTGCGGCGCTCGTTTGGAAGAGGAGGGAACCTATGCAACGCACCGGCCTCTAGTGCGGCGCTAACGCAGGTGAGGTTTGCTGTGAGCACAGTTTGAGTTCCTTGCGCGTGTTGGGTTACGCGTGCTGCGTCGGCGACGCGCCTGCTGGGAGCTGGCCCTGTGCTGCCCCCCCCCCCAATCCCTGTGAGCCGCCCTGCCCGGCTCTGTGACGTTGTTCACTCACAGCGCGACTTGACGAGCGACATGTCGATGGGTAATGATGTGTGCTGATGTCAACACAATGTCGATGTCAATGCATTCGCCGATGTAAAACTTGTTCCGAAATATGAAAGCTAGCGACGTTTCGGGCAATGACCCTTCTTCCTAGCGCCTCGGGCAGTGTTCCCGATTAATTGTTGAGTTATTATTTGTTACCGCGTGTGCACCACGCAGTTGTGTGGTCTGGGTTTCCAACGATTATCATCGGAAGGGGTGAGGTCGAGTTTGATTCGGGGTTGAAGCGGTGGCGCAGTGGTTAGCGCACTACGCTAGAACCTGGCCCATGGAGTTCGTTTCCCGACAACGGTTAAACTTGCCATTCTCAACCGGTGGGTCGAGACCCATCGGTGAGCCGCGAGCGCCACCTAGTGGTCCGTGGAGACCAGACCCAAGTGGCCCTTGAGGCACAAGGTTGAGAACCCCTGGGTCAAACAACAGAGGCGAGGCATATCAGAACCAGCCCTGACCTCCCCCACCCCGATAACCAGCATTCAATCATCAACACTGATCGGAGGTGGTGAAGTATGCTCAAACAACCCCCATGAAACGGAGTGGGGAGCCCGTCATCCAGCGGTGGATTGACCGAGGGCTGCGCGTGTTATTGTGCCAGAGCGACGACGGCTGATGGCGGGGTTGTGAAAAACAACCCCGCAGCCAGGCAGCGATCGGCGCCCGGGGGCCGTGGCGAGATTCGGGGTTAAGATCGCCGATAGTGTGGCCACGCTTTTCATGGCCAATCTTAGAACCACACACCGCAACAAGTATTTTTGGGTAAAGGCTGAGTCGACTTGGAGTTGTGCGCGTCCAGCGCCGCGCAGCTGGATGAGGTCCTTCCGTAGACTCGCCACTGATGTTAGCCGTGGCTGCGAATCGAACTCGGGTGGCCAGGTTCATTGGACAGTGAGTGCGCTTCCTTCCCACTGCGCCACCACACACACCATGGTAGAGCACAACACAAAGGAGTGATGATCCAGAGAGTGGCTCAACCCCGGACGACTGGAGAAGTTAGAAATGATGGTTGCTCTTCAGAGCTGTTATTTCTGGATCGCCGTGTCGAGCCATCTCCCTCTCTCCCTCGCGACGTTTCGCCTCCCACGTTGGAAGCCTGCGAGACGGCCATCCCGAAAAAACAGCTCATCATGGATCGAGCCGTGACAAACCTACACGAAGTTAGAAAATGGGCCGCGAGGTGTGTGCTGTATTTGTGTTCGGGCTGCGCTGCTGTGTGCTGCGAACTCACCACAACACAGTGGCGAGTTGTTGTGCAGGCAGGGGAGGGGGCAGGTGAAGTGGTGCAGGCGCGCACATTGTAAAGGCTTGGACACGTCGGATGGTAAACACTGCACTGTACCAGGGTGAGGCTAACTTGGTCCAGGTGTGTCCGTGGACTCTGCCCTGCAGCCTCATGCGCGGAGCCGTCGGGTTAGCCCGGCGCGGTTCAGGGCACACTTGGGTGTCGATAACAGTGCAGAGTTTTACTGTGTTTAGATATACGAAGGGCGTAGTATTGTCTGCTTGTCTACTCAGTTATTTTAATCTTCACAAGTAGGCGAATGGGTTTGTTGTGGAATGGAGGGACACATATCAGTTGGGAGGTCATCGTTAGGGGCGGGAAAGTTGTGGGGTTTTTTTCAGCTTGTAAAACTTTCTAAAAATATAACGTCATTTCAACGGCTGTATATGAGTCGTTTGACCCTACTTCCCCATACTGGTCATACAACGCTCCAGTTGGCCATATGGATCAAATCGCTTGATTGCCCTGGAGGCTGGCGCGCACGGTCCTCACAATGCGGAATGTGCTGTCCGGTATTGAAACCCCTGTTGGCAGAGCGGGGACGCTTGGAAAGTTACTCGAGACACTTCCATGCCTGCAATGCACTGCCCCCTTATTCACTGGGTGCTCACATAGTTAGATAATGGGGAACCGGCTAGATGTGAGAATATATAGATGTTTATAATTATTACAGCAGAAGAATACCCAGTGAGCTGACAAGCTCTCTACATGATTCCTGCGACACAACAAACACGCGAATTGTGAGAAGACCAAAGTCTCCAAACAGTTAACGTACACAAAGTTTGATGGTTGCTCTTCAGAGCTGTTCTTTCGGGATAGCCGTGGCGAGCGCTCTTTCTCTCCCCTCGCGACGTTTCACCTCCCACGTTGGAAGGAAGCATCATCAGGCGTAAACGATGTTTTAACTAAACGAAACGAGCAACTGTGCTCTCGCACTGTACACGCACGCTAGACTCAAATGGGATCGGCAGCCTCTAATTTGACGATCAAGCTGCTGTAATGTGTTCAAATGCTGTTGGCACCTTAACAAGATTGAGAATTACATTGGTGCTGCTCTCGTACTTGTGGTACATCGACAAATAAATCCCCCAGCATTCTAAGTCAAGGTGGTCCGTCCTGTGGTTAATTATGAAGGCGTCTCATGATCCAGCCGCGTGCTCATTAATTAGCACCGAGTTTCTTTTCCTTCTACAGTCCTATTTTAAGAATTCTCGAGCAGGATTAGCTCAACAGGAAACGCCCGGGGAGGTGCCCAGATTGTCAACAGGTTGAACTCTGATCGAAGAGCGCCCTCTGTGGGACTGGTTGGTGACGTGCTGGTTTGTTGTCGAGACCGGCAGCGGCATGATGTCACTGGCAGACGTTCCAAACGCATTAATCAGCGGCCGAGTGGGTTGTTGTGGTGGCGGCTACAGACGGGCGTGTCTGTGTATTGGGTAAGTGGGAACCGGCATTAATCACGGCTGCTGGTGCTTTGTCTCATGACGCGCAGAACAATGTGTCAATGTCTTGGGCACACAACTGATGTTGACTCCTAGCTGATTATTTTATAATGATGGCACTTTTGAGTCATCCGCTGGCCGTGTTCCATAGCGTTGTATTGCTTGCTGGCGCAAACACAACTGTCATTTCTCGTGTGGCCCCGTCACACGCTGTGCTGGACGGTTGCCACTATCAATGGAGTATCTTGTCGGATCAAGTCAAGTTTCTTGATCACAAACACATATAGGGTCTCATGGCGGTGAGATTCTTTGCTCCCGTTATCTCTCTCTCTCAGCTCTGTCCAAAAAAACTATTCTGTGCAACATACAGTTTTCAACTTTCCAAATAAGAGTGCGGATGAATTTGCTCATTGCGATGGATAATTACTTGCTTATCGCTGCTTACAGTTCCTCCGGGTTCGTGCCGTGGTCAGGTTTACGAGGCCGGAGTTGCTGACCACCAGATTTTTCTGGCCCGAACTTTGAAAGCAAAAGAACTGGAATGTGTTCTTTTTACGCTTGAGCCAAACAGCTGAACATTCTTTCCATAAACAGGCCGGGTGGTTGGATCCTTTAAATGGCCTTGCAAATATTTGGTTGTTTTAACAGCCTTTCTCCGTTGCACATGAAGGAATACAGTAAGGCACTGTGCTACTACTGGGTGCTGTGATTTTTATATTTCATTTATTTTTGACAATTCGTGTGTTGTGTCGCAGGAATCCCGCAAAGAGCTTGCAGAGCTCACTGGGTATTTTCTGCTGTAATAATAAACAATAATAAATTTACGTTTATAACGCGTGGCACATATTCATTCACTGTCGAAGGTACTCATTCGACGAGAGAACGACTCAGAGGCGTAGCGAGGAAAGCGCAGAGGCCGAGGAGGAAGCCAGGCGGTTTTGCCAGCGCCATATTGCCACACACTGCTTCCCATATATTATGATGTTATCGGCCAAATAGTTTAATTGCTGTTTTTTTTTTAAACATCGCACTGATGTAGGTTTTCACAGCTCGACTCATGATGGTTGCTCTTCAGAGCTGTTCTTTCTGGATAGCCGTGTCGAGTGATCTCCTTCTGTCCCTCGCGACGTTTTGCCTCCTACGTTGGAAGCGTCATCAGGTGTTCTGATGACGTTTCCAACGTCGCGAAGGAGAGAGAGAGAGATCGCTCGACACGGCTATCCCGAAAGAACAGCTTTGAAGAGCAACCATCAGAATACACATCTATCTATCTATCTGTGGGCTAGTGGAGAGCGCATTGGACTTGCAGGTCAGAGGTCACGGTTCAATCTCCCCGTCCGACCGACAGACGCGTGTGTTTTATTAACCCACTTAGAGCTGCCATCTATCTGATTTAGAGTTTGTATTAGTCAGGGATGGCGCACCTGTGCGGTCACGGTGCAGCCCGACAGCGTCTGCTGGGGCGAGCGTGTCACGCCGACTCTCCTGGCCCTCCACACGTTACCCCACGCGACCTCCCAATGGACTCCAGTGTGAACCCCGATCGACTGCTGGCTGGACGGAGGCGATGGGGAGGGGGGGTGAATTTAAGAAACTTGGCACCATTGCTTCAACTGCCAGGAGGTAGGATCGAACCGGCGACCGTGGGTCCGATGTACAAACACCACGGTAAGTGGGTGCCTTTATGGACTCTGTTTATGTGGGCTATTGCATTTACTTCACCAGTCCACACTGGTATTCTCAAGTCTGAGAGTCCTCAAAGACCCCCTGGAGTTGACGCTTGAGGAGATTAAGAGCTCAGCGTCAGCTGCTAGCACACTGCGCACGGGTCAGCTCGGGATGCTGTTCAGCAGATCTTGGTTTTGAAACGCACGTTACAGCAACTGTCTCCCTTCATCCGACTCGGCAGCTACAATTCGCTGCGTGCACCACAGCTGTTGCTGTCGCATCGACCACATGTGTTGTTTTGTAATGGCGGTGATTCTTTTCTTGTCACCTCGTTTCATTGCCATTTCCCGACATTTTTTATCATTCTGCCATTCGCTTCATTCATTCGTTGTCAGAAATCGCTTAATGCTGTACGGGGGTTGCGGTGAGCAGGAGTCTATCCCGTCAGACACAGGGTGCAAGGCAGGGTCATACCCAGGATGAGACGCCAGTCCATCACAGGGCACCAGGGGGCAATTTAGTCTGCAGGCCAATTAACCTATGCAGCAACATGTCTTTGGACTGTGGGAGGAAACCGGAGTGCCCGGCGAAAACCCACGCGGACACAGGGAGAACATGCAAAACTCCACACAGAAAGGCCCCCGAACCGGGATTCGAACCCAGGTCCGTCTTGCTGTGAGGCAGCAGCGCTACTCACCGCGCCACCGTGCTGCCCTTCTTGTTTCTCATGGATAGGATTTGAGTATCAGTTGCATTATTACAACGATGTCTGTCAAAGGTATGCAAAGTGTATACTGTGCAGCGCGCCAGGTCTGTGTTCTAAGTATTGTTTTGATTTGTAGTAGGCGAGACGTTTTGTAAGAAATTGACACTTGGCCCGGTCGCCGACACGATTTGGCGCAGCATTGCGTGCCGTGCACACATAACCACGTTAATACGTCTGAAAACACTTGGCTAATTTAGTGACTTCACATGGATCATTGCACGCCGTGAGGGAATGTAATTTTTGTTGTTTGTACGCAGTATTTTAGGCTAATCTGCGTGTTGTAATGTCGCCGCGTGTGGCTGCCACAGTGGTCCTCAACTAATTTTTTCCCAGTTGCAATGTGTCTGCATACATTACATAAGCTGACATCGCAGTAAAATCACAACTTAGTCTGTGTACATTACACCTGTGGCATTAAAACACACCTAACCAGAAAGTAATTCAATAAGGGGCAGTAAAGTTAATAGATCCCAATAATGTTTGCTCTTCAGAGCTGTTCTTTCAGGATAGCCGTGTCGAGTGCTCTCCCTCGCTCCCTCGTGATGCTTTGCCTCCCACGTTGTAAGAGACACCAACGTGGGAGGCGAAACGTCGCGAGGGAGAGAGGGGAGATCGCTCAGTGACACGGCTCTCCCGAAAGAACAGCTCTGAAGAGCAACCATCATTAATCCAGCCATGAAATGGACCGATGCCAACGATGCCTCTATTGACACCGCGATGATCGGACGCCGGTTGCAGGTGTTTGCGGCGCTGCCGGAGGGACGGAGCGCAGCCATGCCCATGTTCCGGCAATCCAAGCGCAACTCGCGCATCGACCGCGACATGATCAGCGGCCCGCTGGGCGACTTCCGGCACACGATGCACATCGGCCGCGGGGGTGAAGTGTTCGGCGACACGTCGTTCTTGAGCAAGCCGGGGTCGCCGCCGGACCGCGCTCCCGACGGCCCCCCGTCGCTCCCCTCGCCCGTCGCCGGCCTGGCCGCCGGGCCCGACGCGCGGCCCGCGGCGCAGCCCGCCAGCGCCAAGGCCAAGTTCTCGGCGCCGGACGAGGAGCGGTCCTTCGCCTCCCGCGGCGGCGGAGACGACGCGGCCGCCTCGTCGCCGGCGACGGGCCGGCGCGCCAACGGGAAGCCCGCCGGCGACGGGCGCCGTGTCGCCAACGGCCACCCCAAGCCGGAGCGGAGCAGCGGCTCGGACATCGAGTCGTACGACAACTGCGGCGGAGGAGACGCGTCGTCCTCGTCGCCCGGCGGCGGCGGCGGCGACCCCAGCATGGCGTTCGACTTCGACCTGGGGCCGTCCATGCTCGACGACATCCTCAGCATCATGGACACGAAGGGGAGCTTCGGCGCGCCGGCCGCCTCCGCTCCGTCGCCCGAGAGGCGGCGCCGCGATCCGGCGCCGGCGCAAACCTGGGAGTCGGACGGCGGCGGCAAGGCGGCGGCGGCGGCGGGCGGCCGCGACGATCGCGGGCGCGCCGGCCGGGCCGGGGCGGGCGACGGCTATGGGGCGCCGCGTAACTGGAACCACGACAGCGGCCTCGTGGTGTGCGACGCGTCCAGCCCGCGGAGGGAGAGGGGGGAGGCGGCGGCGGCGGCGCGGGGGGGGGCGTCGCCGGGGCGGGCCGCGCGCTCGGCCGGCAGCCACGCGTCCTCCTGCGACAGCTCCGCGGAGAGCGGCGTCGCGTGCGAGGACGGCCGCCGGCAGTTCTCCTCGGGATCGTTCGACAAGCTGTCGGACGACGAGCCCGGGGAGATCTACACGTTCGACGACGACGACGACGACGAGATACGCGTTTGACGGAACGAGACGCGGAACGCCGCGAGGAGGAGCGACGTTCGTCGCGCGTCTTAAACGAGCGCCGCCGTCGAAGCGCGGCGCCCGCGGCGGACTCGCGACGGAACGTTTTTCCGGTCGACGGCAATAACGGGACTCGGGAAGGACTCTCTGCTTTCTAATGATTCGATCGACTCCCTTTTTTAATGCCGGCGTTTGGACCGGCGGGTTTGTACACGAGACGGCGGGAGCTCGCGCGTCGCGTTCTCTTCGGACGGCGCGTCCCCGTGGCGCGCCGCTGCCGGGGCCGGCGACGGCCCGCGGGACGCCCTTCCCCACGCGGAGCGCGAGCTGATATTTATGTGATGGTTGAAAAGTTGCCAACACCATTTCTAAATTCTCTTTCGGCTTTTTTCTCAATGTCTGCTTCTGTTGGGAGATGTGCTGGCGTTCAGAAGGTGAGTGCTGTGTGTGTGTCTACTCGCTTGGTGAACGGCGGATCAAGACCGCGGTGCCGCGTCACGTTGGGTGTGTGAATATTGCCACTGCCTTTTCGAGGCCATTTAGACGTCGTTTGTATTTCACGAATGCTGCTGTGCTGAGATGGACACCTTACTCGAACGCACGTTGTTTGTGGGCGGAGATTGCAACACTACACAAAAGGGATATACATGGCAGTTGTGTGTGAGGAATGTGCTTTAAACTTTCATCTCTAAATACACAGGTCTATTAGTTAGTTTAAATTATTTTTCTGATTTTCAGCTCCGTGATATTTTCAAGCTGTATTTTTCTATAATTTGAAACCGATGCTGTCAACGATCGGGTCGCACCACAGCGGTGGTGCCCATCCCCGCTCGCGGTGACCCGCGCGGGTGGAGGCCACCCGGCGCGGTCGCCAACCGCAGAACGAACGCGTCCCGCGGGGGGTGTCGGATAAACGAGGATAGCCGGCAGCCCCGCACGCGGCATCGGGAGACCGCGCGCGGCACGGCACGCTCGATCGACGCGCGTGCCGTAAACACGTTTATTTTTTAAAAGCGGAAAATAACTTGAATGGGCTTGTACGTAACGCTTTACGGGGTCGGCTCTGCTTTGACGAATGGATTTCCGTAAGGCCCGCGGATGGTTTATTGCGGCGATGCCGCCGTCGTGAGGGTGACCGGGTGCCGGGCTGGGGGTGAGCGTTGCTGTGGCGGCGCTGGGGAGGTCCTCCATCGCTTCGGGGGATGATCGTCGTCCTGGAACGCCGCCTGTCGTCATGTTTTCTAACTGCATCCTGGGTTGAAGAGGAAGTTGCCACTATTTCTGAAGACGATTCTCCCACTGGTGGCGTCTGGCGGAGGAGGCCCGGAGGTTTGGTGACTGGCTGCTCTCGCCATCGATGATGTCGGTCGTCGAGATGTGACTTGCCGGCTTGACGAAGAAAATCTAGCAGTTTAAACCTCGTGGTGGCGAAAAGTCACGGTCACATCGAACACAGGCCCACACTTGTTCATGTGCAACAGGGCTAAAAGCTGCACAAGATCTAAGCGTGCAGTCTCATCGGAGGTCAGTTGCGTTACGAACCTGGCCACGTGCTTGACCGGAATAACGTCTACTGTGAACATTAACGACGAGGTGGAAATATATTTTGCTCAAGAAGAACAAATGTGTATACACAATAACTATGTAATCAATTAAGTAATACTAATTGCTTTGTTTCGGTTGGTACTTCCTTTAGAATAAAATAACATTTTTGAAAGTTTCTTTGTTCTCGGCTGGTATAATTTATGAGCGGACGCCAGTAGCTTGTGTGTGAGGTCGCGGCGCTAGGCTTGGGCGCGGAGGAGACGGAGTGTGACGCCTCTGTGCAGGGTTCCGGTGAGCCGAAGCCTATCCCGGCAAACACAGGGCGCAAGGCAGTGCTATACCAAGGATGGGACGCCAGTCCATCACAGGGCACCGGGGGCAATTTAGTCAGCAGGCCAATTCACTTATGCAGCAGCATGTTTTTGGACTGTGGGAGGAAACCGAAGTGCCCGGCGAAAACATGCAAACTCCACACAGAAATTCTCCCGAGCCGAGATTCGAACCTGGGTTCTTTTTGCTGTGAGGCAGCAGCGCTACTCACCCCGCCACCGTGCTGCCCGATGCTGTTGATATACAGCTGATTATCTTTCAAGCTATTTACAGCGATTAGGTTTTCACCTGTTTTCATGAATCACTTCGGGCTTAGTTTGCGAATTTTTTACGTGTTTGTAAGAAGCTGTTGTAAAAAATATACACGAAGTTTAGCTTGTGGCAAAAACATGAAAACAGAATGCTTTGATACAATGTGCATTGTCCTTAAACCCGATCGGCCCACAACAGAGATAGCTTTCTTTAGAGACCAATCTCAGTGCTAGCCAAGAGTTGCCGAAAGTCAACCCGTTTTGGACAATGTAAATGTCAATGTATTAGTAGCTCGGGTCAAGCTAATAATAAGGCCTCGTATATTGTTTACATCATTTGTCTCCTGTCAAAAATACGCTCTTACTGCTTGTGTGTGTTCAATATGATGTTACTATTGCAGTGACCTTTTCATTCGTTATTTTAAATGGTTGTATGTGCTAGTTTTTTGTTTGTATCACATGGAATGACAGCAGCAGGTCGTCTTCAGGGTAAAAGCCACTGGCGGGTCAACATTGTCAAGACTCTGGCTGTTCTCCAACGTCCACAGATTTGTGCCCACTTGTAAGTCCTTATAAATGCCACCCTTTAATGCTGCGCTCTGAACTTCAAAAGCCACATTCCGGCCTGGAGGTCAGTTTCTCCCAGTTATTAGGCCATGTGCCAAATTTAAATCCCCGCGGCAATTTCAGGTTCGTGTGCCAACCAAGGTTAAGTGCCAACTTAAAAGCCCTCTTCAGCTTTAATAAATGGCCTCTGCCAGCTGCTCGCTAACTGCCAATGGCGACTTGCAAAATTAAATTACTGTTTGTGTCTGCGTGGGTTTTCGCCGGGCACTCTGGTTTCCTCCCACAGTCCAAAGACATGCTGCTGCATAGATTAATTGGCCTGCGGACTAAATTGCCCCCAGTGCCCTGTGATGGACTGGCGTCCCATCCTGGGTATAGCCCTGCCTTGCGCCTCGTTTCAACCACTGCGTCTCCACTACGCCCCCATTGCCCTCGTTACGAATTACTACTCTAGTGAGTCAATATAGCCGCTCCATGACAGTGTGAGCAGATGTGTAACATTTTGCAATGCAGACAGCAGCTCTGACCCACAGGTGCAAAACCACGACCTGACATCATCGTCTCCGCGTGTGCTCACCCACGTAAACAATGAGTCATCGTGGCGAATGTTTACCCAACACTCTGTGCGAGGGAAGCTTAAAGACGGTGCGGTTTATCGGCTCGGTTTAGCATTGGGGGGGAGGGGCCCTGTGTGTTAAGGGTTACTGGGCACCTGTTGCTAAGGGGTGAGCAGGATTTTTGCAGGGCTTGCTGGAAAGCTTTAACAACCGTGGGGGAGCGGCTGGATGGTGGGGCAGCCGGACCGATGGTGAAGACGCTACTTCGTGCTTGACCCCGGGTCGCTCGTGGTGGGATGGCCACGGCGCACACGGCAACGCCACACTCTTTTGTCAGAAACCGCTAACCGCTTAATCCTGTACAGAGTTGCGGTGAGCCGGAGCCTCTCCCGGCAGACACAGCGGGCAAGGCAGGGCTATACCCGGCATGGGACGCCGGTCCATCACAGGGCACCGGGTGAAATTTAGTCCGCAGGTCAATTAACTTATGCAGCAGCATGCCGTTGGACTGTGGGAGGAAACCGGAGTGCCCGGCGAAAACCCACGCGGACACGGGGAGACCATGCAAAACTCCACACAGAAAGGCCCCCCGAGCCGGGATCCGAACCCGGGTCCTTCTTGCTGTGAAGCGGCAGCGCTACTCACCGCGCCACCGTGCCGCCCTTCTTGCTTCTCATGGATAGGATTTGAGAATCAGCTGCAGTTCGCTGTCTAGGTTGTGAATCCAGATGCTGGCTTCCAAGCGCGGCGAGTGAATCCCACTCGTTCCCTTGGAGATCGCTCGCAGTGTAATAATTCCGTGATGATGCCCTGTCATTTTTTACCTGTAGCTAAATTTTAGCTACAGGCAGCTGCCGCAATAATGCATTAAATGACCTCATCTATTCCCTGTTACAACTTTGCTAATGCTGTTTGTTTCTGGCTGCGTGATGCTTTGGGCTTTGGGGCCTGTGCTCAGCAACTGTTAAAAAAAGTGTCTGCGTCAGTGGTGATTGCATATTTATATTGTGGTTCAAATTGGTCCATTTTCTAAATGTGACGATGATGATAACTGGGTGGGTTAAGTGTGCATTGTGGAGAAACTTTTTTTTTTAATCTGAAAATTGTTGTTTCCCTTTCAAGCATATTTCGCTCCGCACCCGACAGAAACAGCCAAAGCCCTTGCCGTGGACCGCAATGTGGCAGTGTGCGTTTGGACAGACTCGCGAAGATGATTATGATGTGCAATGTCCCAACACCACCCGCACCGCCCCGTGCGACCATCTCAGCGCTTTGTGAAGCAGCGTCATCGCAACGCGTGTCAGCCCACAACGCGCCTGCCTCGACAACGTGGAATTAGGCCGAGTTATTATCATGAATGCACGCCACCCATATGCTTGAGAATTAAAATACTAGTAGTCATTTGGTGGGAGGGGAGAACATGCAAATTCCACACAGAAAAGCACCCGAGCCGGGATTCGAACCCGGGTTTTTCTTGCTCGAATCGATTCTTCGAAGCGTGATGGCAACACGACAGGCTCCGGGTTTTTCTTGCCGTGAGGCGGCAGCGCGACGCACCGCGCCACCGTGCCGCCCTTCAAGGAGAATGAATGGCTTTCGGTAAAGTTTAAAGAGCAATAACACTACAGAATGGTCTAGTGGATGACCCACAGCTTAATCTCAAGTGGATAATGCAGGTAATCGCCCTGTAAACTGTGCTCGAGATTGCCCCAGCGGGACGATGAGTGTTGCATTGTGAACCTGTCTGGCAGAACACGGCCTGGGTGATTCACCGCATTCCTAGGCGCTTATTCCAAAATCTGGAATAAGCGCCTAGGGCTCCATTACATCGCTTCTCTAATCCCTTAGTTTCGAAATTACAGAACTACGGTACAAATAAACATTACTGTTTAACAATGCAGAAGTGTACTTCCACCTCGGCAATACATAGTATTGCAGTTAATAACACACAGACTGTTGATTGTTGAAGTGGCACTCAGCAACCTGCCAAAATAGAAAGGCAGTTTTAACGATCCGAGCGTGGATCGAGGTGAGTGGCAGAGAGCAATCTGGATCATTCAGAGCGCGGCTCTTGAGAATCGGCGGGGCCAAGGACTTTTTTTTATTGAGATGAAATTGGAAATATGACTGATTGTTCCATTTTTTTAGCCTTTTTTTTTACAGATACAGCTTGAACCAATTTTGGTTTCCGGCCAAATGAGTACAGACAAGGTTCCCTCTGTTAGAAATGGGTCCTGATGGGAGGCGAAATGTCGCGGAGGAGAGAGTAGGAACACTCGACACGGCAATCCCAAAAGAGCAGCTATGGAGAGCACTCCTCAGACATCGAGTGGTGAAAACCTACATCATTACAATGGTCTTTGTTCCACACAAAACGATAGAATACACAACACGATTGTTTTGTGACGTTTTTTCTGCCCTACTTTTAAAGTCTACACGTCAATAACACTGGCCTTTAAAGGAAAACACATTATGGGCGATGTTTCGGGCAACGGTCCTTCTACATAGCACATATCCTTACGTGCCATTTCCGGAACATCACCTCGTTTATAGTTTGCATTTTAAGGCCACTGTTATTGACGAATGTATTGTTCATTGGCAAAAAGGTGCCCTACTGCCACCTAGTGGAGACATCATGTGACTGCACGGGGGAATGAGGAACACGTTGATAACACACAAAGATATCCGGCGAGGCGAAATATAAAAACAACACACAAACAGAATAAAGTAATACAATCGGGGGGTTGGTGGGGGGCACGGTGACGAGGTGAGTAGCGCTGCCGCATCACAGCAAGAGTGCCCTTCTGTGCGGAGTTTGCGTGTTCTCCCCGTGTCCGCGTGGGTTGTCGCTTAATCCTGTACAGGGTTGCGGTGAACCGGAGTCTATCCCGGCAGACACCGGGCGCAAGACAGGGGCACACCGAGGATGGGACGCCAGTCCATCGCAGGGCACCTGTGGAATTTAGTCAGTACGCCAATTAAGCTGGCAGCATGCCTTTGGACTGTGGGAGGAAACCGGAGTGCCCGGCGAAAACCCACGCGGACACGGGGAGAACATGCAAACTCCACACAGAAATGTACCCGAGCCAGGATTCGAACCCGGGACTTTTGCTGTGAGGCGGCTCAGCTACTCACCGCTACGCCA
>JAZEWU010000004.1:16583809-16594938 GCA_036362915.1 Geotria australis
AGAATCGCAAAGAAGAAGACCCCGAGTCGTTTATGGGAACGTCATCATCAGCGGCCTGAACGTGAGGACATTGCCGGGAGTTGCACCTTCGCATGCACCGGCAACGTTGCTTTGTAAAATAAAACGGACACATTCTTGACAAAGGGTTGGAGTACGCGTGTAGCTAGCTGTACTGCTGTCAATCATCTTAGACCACACGCGGATGTTTCGACTTCCCAAGGGGTCAGACGGTCCCGAAATGTCAGGCATTTGAAATACTGTAAGTCCTTATAAATAACCACATTGAGGGCGGCACGATGGCGCGGTGAGTAGCGTTGCCGCTTCACAAACAAGAAGGGCCCTGGTTCGTATCCCGGCTCGGGGGCCTTTCTGTGTGGAATTTGCACGTTCTTTCCATGTCCGCGTGGGTTTTCACCGGGCACTCCGGTTTCCTACCACAGTCCAAAGACATGCTGCTGCATAGGTTAATTGGCCTGCGAACTAAATAGTCCCCGGTGGCCTGTGATGGACTGGCGTCCCTTCATGGGTATAGCCCTACCTTGCGCCCTGTGTCTGTCGGGATAGGCTCCGGCTCACCGCGACCCTGTACATACAGGATTAAGCGGTTTATGACTACACCTGGGCTCCTCTGTATTTTCCTGCTGATGCTGAAAGGCACGGGCGAAAGACACAGGAGGAGCGAGACGGAAGTGACTGAGGAAGGAAGGCATCCTACGAATTGAGTTTTTGAGGGTGGGTTTGAAGTACAGGCACAGGATAGCTACTGGGTTCCTATATTTTAAGAGGGACTTTTATTTGTGTTTTTGTTCAGTTTTCGAACAAGAAAAAAACGAGAGAGGGAAGTGGCTGCTTGGTGACGGAGAGGCGAGATGGAGGCGGGGGAGGGGAGAGAGGGTGGAACAAGGGGAACAGGAAGGGACGGGGCGTGGAGACGAGGAGCAGGAGGAGGAGGAGGGGCGCTGGAGCCGGAGAGCAGTGGGACACGGAGCGCGTCGCTGCGGCCGAGGTGCGGGCTCCCGGCTCCGGGACGACAGAGAGAGAGAGATGCCCGAGCGCGGTGCGGGGGAAACAGCAACAGCAGCAGTGCCGGCCATCCAGGAGAGAGAGGCAGCAGCAGCAGCATTCATAGCAGCGGCGGCAGCAGCAGCAGTAACAACAACAACATCAGTAACAACAACAATAACAGCAGCAGCAGAGGGAGACGGAGAAACCGGAGCAGCAGCAGCAGCATCATCGGGAGGCGCAGCGGAAGGAGCTTCATCAGCGGCTGAAAGAGCCTCGGCAGCAGAGACAGCGGCAGCAGCTGAAGCCGAGACAGGATCAGCAGGCGACAGATCATCGACGGCAGTGAGCGCAGGGTGCCGGCGGACAGGCGGTTGCCATGGCATTCGCCGTGAACTACACGTCGCAGTGGTGGGTGTCGTGGCTGCACAGCTTCCCACACGTCAGCTTCGGCTTCCAGCTGCAGCACAGCGACTTCCAGCCGCAGGCTGAGACCTACCTGCAGGTGAGGGGTGCCGGGGGTACCCGTTACCCTGGCGACCGCGGTCACCCCGGTAATGCGGCGACCCGCGGTGAGGTCACAACGCGTGACCCCCCGGTAGCCGTGGTCTGACGCTGACCCCTGGTAAACTGTGCGAACGCCATGACCCTAGTCCATCCATCACATCCATTGTCAGAAACCGCTTAATCCTGTACAGGGTCGCGGTGAGCCGGAGCTCATCCCGGCAGACACAGGGCGCAAGGCAGGGCTATACCCCTGCATGGGACGCCAGGCCATCACAGGGCACTGGGGGGCAATTTAACCTATGCAGCAGCATGTCTTTGGACTATGTGGAAACTCACTAACCCTAATACTTGTGTTGCCGTGTCCATCGAGCAATCCTGGTTCGATGGTTATGGTATAACTGTGGATGTGTGGTAACGGAGTAAGCCTTGCCCTGTTACCCGAACAGTCCTGATACACGGGCAGTCTTGTAATCCCGGTAACCATGGCACTTCGTAGCGCGAAGCTGCGGGTACTGTACTATGATGCCCGCCACGGAGAGGACCCAGCAGTAGGCTTAGTATTCCGCCATTGCCAGTCCCAGTTTTGAACTGGACATCTGTGAAAAGCAGCTTCAGAGGTCATCGAGTTCCTCCAGCTTAAATCGAATGCATGTGTATCGCTACTGGAGTCACTAAAGAAGGTTAACCGTATAATTATCCGGCTGTTATAATGAAAATGGCTATTTATAACGCGTGCATATTCATTCAATTCTGAAGGTATTAATTCGAAGAGAGAACGGCTCAGACAGAGGCTTAGCGAGGAAAACTGCAGAAAGGCGGAGGAGGCCGCCAGGCGGTTTACCGGCACTAACGTATTGCTACACACTTCGTCCTATTTGGTAGGATGCTATTGGCCAATTAATTAACGAGTTTTTTTTTAAGTTGTGGGAGGAAACCGGAGAACCTGGTGGAAACTCACGCAGAACAGGAGGAAGACACGAACTCCGCACAGAAAGGCCCCCCAAGGCAGGAATCGAACCGCCTCGGGCAAAACATTCTTTCTGTGAGGCGTAGATGTTACCACTGCGCCACCCAGCCGCCTGGTCCTCTGTAGCCGTGTACTCTGGTGCCACATTGCTATGGTGACCGTGATATTTGTGTTGGGCCGTGGGGTAGAGTTTGCGGCGCGCCAGGGGTGCCAGGGCTTCCGCGCCAGCTCCGTCTGTCACCCTCCCCAGCTGCCGTGCTCGCCCACGGCCCAGAGGTGATCACGTCCCATGAGCCATCGTGCTTGTCAACAAACCGCGTGGTTCAGCGGTAGAGTGAGCGGCGTGCAATCAGCGGAAGGTTGGAATTTCTGCTCCGGACTCAGGGATCTAAACAGGAGCCAAGCAACGCCTCCATGCACACTCGAGAAAGGAACTCAACACGCTCATCAACAACATTGCCTTAAAAAAAATTGTTGACACTTGGCAAATTGCCCTTATTTACAGCACATACGCGAGAAAGACCATCGCCCGAAGCGTCGCTGATTATATATTGTGCAGTGTTGTTGACAAGCGCGTTGATTTGTTTTGGTAGCTGTGCGTGTGCACAGCTGCCAACGCAGCAGTAACCAAATAATGTTTTTAGTTTAAGAAGGAAATCACTTTGACTTTTAAAAAATCTCCTTTTTTTTTACTGAAGGATGCCATAATTGAGAACATGAAAACGGATTTCTGGTCAAGGGCCGCTAAAATGGGTGGCACGGTGGCACGGTGAATAGCGCTGTCGCGTCACAGCAAGAAGACCCCGGGTTTGAATCTCGGCTCGGGTGCCTTTGTGTGGAGTTTGTATGTACTGCTGCCAGGTTAATTGGCGTACTGACTAAATTTCCCCAGGTGCCCTGCGATGGACTGGCCTCCCATCCTCGGTGTGCCCCTGTCTTGCACCGTATCTGCCGGGATAGGCTCCGGCTCACTGCGAGCCTGTACAGGATTAAGCGGTTTTTGAAAATGGACGGATGGATGGATAAATAATTGTTTCGCAAGCAGAATTGAGCTGTTATTAATACGGTATATGCCTGCAGTGAATACTGTACACTAAACAAGAGACAATCGAATTTTGGATGAATTATATATCTTAGAAGAATATACAGTCGGTTTTTTGTTAACATCGATAAGTAGGTAAGAGGTGATGTCTCAACATGTACAGGCTGGCTCTGGGATATCTGCATAATTTGATATAATTTTAAATCAGATACGTTTTTAATTGGCTACGGGCTGAGACTTGATATTGAATAATAATGGGTGTTATATGCACGCAGTACACCAATTAAAATACTCTGCGGCTGGGAATGAACGATCATCTTGCGTTTTTCATGTTTTGTGCATCCTTATGCACCAACACGACATTAGCACATTGATGTAAGTCACATGCTCACCGTGCAAATGCTTTAACTGTGAGAATGCTATGTTGTCTTTGCACAATTCTTTTTTTGTTTACTTGCATTACTAAAGTTCCTAGCTCCTATAGATTTCACATCATTGCACATTAGCCAGCACCTATTAGATGTGAATTTATGTATCGCTCTCATGGGCTTTATAGGTTCATGGTAGGGTTTGGGGTTACACATTTGTTCTGCCTCATAACTTTCCCTCTGACAAGTGCTGTCCTGCCAGTTTCCACAACACAAGCCGTGATGTGCTATCCTATTGCAACTGGGAAAAAAAATGCTAAGAGGGTTTGTACACAATAATTACTGATACATTCACTTGATCGATTTGTACAATAAGTGGGCAGCGCGAGAGTAAACTGACCTACGTGTTGGTTTCATTTAATCTCAGAGGCTAAGTAGAGGCACTAAAGCGTTTCACGGCAAGCAACCAGCAACAGCAATTACAAACATGGCACTTGGAATCCAAAGTGAGATGCTGCGTAACGATGCAGTGCCCCGTTATATATCCTTGTGTAGTTGTGCAGCCGTTTTGTAAATCCACAGCTGGATGAGGGCCTCTGCACACTGGTCAGTGAAAGGTTGCTGAATGTGAGGAACATAGACGTAGCAGCGTTGAAGCTCAGTGCAGTAATTGCTTTTGCTGCACACTTAACATCTATCTATGAGCCGGAGCTTATCCCGGCAGACACAGGGCGCAAGGCAGGACTATACCCAGGATGGGACGCCAGTGCATCACAGGGCACCGGGGGGCAATTTAGTCCGCAGGCCAATTAGCACGCTTAACCAGAGTTGGCTTATTTCTGCCAAAATTATCACGGATAAATGTTGGGTGACAGTCATGCATGTGGTGAAAAGTGGAGCGACAAATGGTAAATTTCATACTGAAATGCACCAATTGCAGCATAGTTATATGAACCGTTGCAGGCTAAGTTCGGTGATCAACGTTGGGCTTGTTTGTGCTTTACTGGTTAGGTTTATATCAAGCGGCAAGGCACTTTGTGTTCGAGTGATGATGAAGCACGCTGTGGTAATCTGGCATTGAAACTGGGGCGACAACACATTGGCCCGCAAGGCATTGTTATGAAACTCGATAGAAGAATGAGGCTCCTCAGAGTAAATTTGCATTCGTATCTGAGAAAACCAAGACTCTGACTCAGTGTCGGTCATAAATGTTCCAAATTACAAAATGATGATAGAATCTAGTAGGGTACCATCCTCTATTTGTTACAAGTGGGGATTCTCCTGCGACAATCCACAATGTTAATGTGTGAGCTGTCTTCCTACGAGAGAAGATAATGAGACATCATCATCATCATTATTGTCAGAAACTCCTTAATCATATACAGGGTTGCGGTGAGCCAGAGCCTATCCCCGCAGGCACAGGGTGCAAGGCAGGGCTATACCCATGATGGGACGCCAGTCCATCACAGGGAACTGATGGAAATTTAGTCCGCAGGCCAATTAACCTATGCAGAATCATGGCTTTGGACTATGGGAGGAAACCGCAGCGCCCGGCGAAAACCCACGCGGAGACGGGCAGAACATGCAAACTAGACACCGAAAGGCACCCGAGCCGGAATTCGAACCCGAGTCCTTCTTGCTGTGAGGCGGCAGCGCTACTCACCGCGCCACCGTGCCGCCCCAAGAATGAAACACTCCTTGAGAATGTCTCTCCAGGGCTGTTCTTCCGGTATAGCCGTGTCGATGCGGCGTGATGTATGAAAGACATTCTCATATATCAAGCCATGAAAATGTTCATTAGTACACTCATTAATTGTCCGATGACGGAAAATACATGACGCGATGTCTGGCGCGTTGGCACCGGCCAACCGCCTCCCCCACCTCTCTTGCCCGCAGTGCTTTGGGCCCTCGGGGTAAAAGGCGCTAAATAAATGTAATACATTATTATTATTAAGGGCCGGAGCATTGTACGCGCAGGAATGCGTGGCAGGGCAGCTGTGTCGTTGGTGAACAGAGCCTCCACTGTGGGCGAGACGGACGGGGGGCTACGGAGGTTTCGGTCGCCGTCACGACGGGTTCCCTCCAACAAAGAATTCGACCCGAACACAAAGCAAGGAAACGGGGGTAAAAAAAAACCTGAGTCACTCGGTGGAACTTGGAGGCACAGATTAACGTCGACGCTGTGTTCTGCAGGATGAATAGATTGCTTTGTTCCGTTGTAGTTTTGTTCCAGACCTTTGCAAAATAGTGCATTCATTAACAAAAAAAGTCCCATCGAGTTAAAAAATAAAAACCTAGACGATGTACTTAGCATGGTCGTTAATGGGATGACATTTTTTCAATGGTTATTAGTTGATCACTGAGATTTTAAAGTGTCAAGTGAAAGACTCGAGAAGAGCATTTGCACATTTTGATCTCGGTTGCAATTTAAAAGGCCTTCTTTCATAAACAAAAAACGTGATGAAATGTTTCACATGCTGCCTTGAATGGGCTGTCACTATAAAACCAGCAGCAGCAATAAAGTCTAATTTCATCACACGTGTCATCAACTCTCAGCTGCGGCAATCACGCATCCCGAAAGGGTGCGCACAAGCCACCAGATTCCGTAGCAGGCGACAAATAATATACTCCTCAACAAAGACCACCTGATCAGCCCGTCAGGCATTCGGGGTATACTGCCGGTATTCCCGATGCACGCGCGTTTATGTGGGATCGTGTTCGCAGTAAAAGCAGCTTGAACCGTTCTATTGGGGCACAAGTCCGAAGCGGTTTCTCTGCCAGCCAGCAACTGGTGGGCGATGCACCGTGCTAGCTGCTATGCCACGAGCCTTGATGGACCATAGGCGCTATATAAATGCTACTATTATTATTATTATATTATTATTATATCTCTTTTCATGGGCTCATCATTCGAAACTGCTTAATCCTGTACAGGGTTACGGTGAGCCGTAGCCTATTCCAGCAGACACAGGGCGCGAGGCAGCGCTATACCCAGCATAGGACGCCGGTTCATTACAGTGCACCGGGGGAAACTTAGTCAGCAGGCTAATTAACCTATGCAGCAGCATGCCATTGGATTGTGGGAGGAAACCGGAGTGCCCGGTGAAAAAATAAATGGCGTAAACCCGACATAGCCAATTGGTAAGGTTTGTCACGTGAACAAAACGTGCCAATTCTTTACTACTTCAGCACACCGGTATTTCGGAGAGCGAACCAACCACATTTACAATGAAGGTACGACGTTTCGCTGATAGTTGCAATTAGCTTCATCAGGACCTAACCTATAAAAAGAGACATACTATGGATAACATTTGTCACGAAAGCCTTTGTGTTAAACTTGATGAAGCACTTCACACCGCAGCCGTTGCCCCATCAAGGCAAGCGCAGCGATGTCCAAATTCCTGTCGGTGATGAATTGATTTGTCGTCTTCGCGTCGTCAAAGGCCTGCTGACGTTTGAAGACATTGCACGATCCGCGGCGACGTCACGTGGGCTGTCTGCGCGAGATGACGAGCGTGCAGCGTGAAAGCCGCCTCGGTAACGCTCGTTGCGGCTGCTGTTCTACACGTGTTGAGGAGGATTTAAACAACAACAAAATGACAAAGTGCCGACCCAGTGGAGGCGGCAGAGCCAGCGGGGGTTGCCTGGGAGCTCAGGCGACAATGTGCGGAACGTGCCATGAATGACAGAGGGCCTCGCACGCAGCCTCGTTTCAATGCGAGACGTTTACGGTCAAAAGCTGTCGATAATCCAGTGTAAATACAACGCACTTCTCTGATAACCAATAGATATTTGATGGTTGCTCTTCATAGCTGTTCTTTCGGGATAGCCGTGTTGAGCGATCTCCCTCTGTCCCCCGCGACGTTTCGCCTCCCACGTTGGAGGCATCACAACGTTTGAAGATGCTTCCAGCTCTGAAGAGCAACCATCATCAATCGAGCCGTGAAAACCTACAGTAGTACAAATATATATGTATTATCTACATTAGAACATACATATTTTTTCAAACATATACTGTCACTGCTTTGAACTTTTGTTACCAGAAAAATGACACCTAACCGTTAAATCACGGCTATCACTAATACGTTATTGTGAGTATAGTGAAAACTGAAATTATGGTTATGGAAATACCGCTGACAGTTTGTGTGCTTGCGTGGATGCCGTTACCCATTGCCAGAAATATTACTGAATCAGTGACAGATATTTTGACCAATAGGTGAGAACCATGGGGACCCGCGGGTCAGGGCCATTGGGAATTAATAACATTGGCCATCTGCTGCGTGTCAGATAACCGCACAAACATACTCACGCATAAACATTGTAGTTCACGGCCATAAATGTGCGTTCACTGATAATGCCGTGATGTAATTATAGATAATGTCTGGAGCTTGCTTCTCGTATGTGAGAAATGCAGAGTGTGCTGCTGCTTAATGGCAGTGGTAGCTCGCGGAATCGCGGATGTGAAGGCTAATGTTAATTTGCTGTGTCGGCTGGAGAGACAGCGCCTAACACTATTCGGCACAGCCTCACTGGAAGGACATCAGTGTTATATTTGTGCGTAGTTGCTAGAATATGTTACAATCATGTGATAATGCGGTCTCTCCAATCCCGGCACCCGAGCCGGGATCGAACCCGGGTCCTTCTTGCTGTGAGGCGGCAGTGCTACTCACCGCATCACCGTGCCGCCCGACTAATAATATTGTGGCAGCTAAAGGAGGGTGCAAAGCTGAGATGTCGCTTAACACAACGATGGAGCGAGCGATGGATGTCGAGATGTGTTCATGTGTGGGAGCTTGATGCGTTTTGACATCACAGAACCTTCAGGGATGGCGCCAATTTGGGCGGTTAGATCATGGATAATTCTCAAAGATTAAGCCATGCGTGCAGCTCTTTCCCGATTCCGTGGGTGGTGGTGCATGGCCGTTCGTAGTTGGTGGAGCGATTTGTTTGGTTCATTCCGATGGTTCCTTTGCTTGGATAACTGTGGTAATTCTGGTGCTAATACATGCTGACGAGCGCTGACCTCCGGGGATGCGTGCACTTGTTAGACCAAAGCCAATACGGGCTCGTCGATGGACCTCCGTGGATGCGTGCACATAATTGACCAAACCCTATACAGGCTCGTCAGCGATTTCCCGGGAGGCGGGCACTTATTAGACTGAATTGCTACAGGCGCCCTGCGATGGACTGGCGTCCCATCCTGGGTGATCCGCTGCCTTGCGCCTCTTGCTTGCCGGGATAGGCTCCGGCTCACCGCGACCCTGTATAGGAGTAAGCGGTTTCGGAAAATGAATGAATGAATGATCATGGATAATGATGAATACATTTGTATGTTTCCGCGGTTAAGAATCCTTTCAAATGTCACCTCTGCTGTGGCCTGATTTAGATGTGCGGCTGAGGGAGGGCATTAAACAATAGTTGTTTACATTGCCTGCTTTAAAGGTTAGCACCGCACAATGACTCATGAGCCATTGCTGGAAATTGCTTGTCATTTCCAACAACACTGAAAAATGTTCGGAGTGTAGTGGTTAGATACCGAATCAAAGCCAAGGCAACCCCTGTTGACCTCACCTAATTTATCGATCCCAGAGTGATGATGGGCTGAGACGAGCCTTAACAGGATTTGAACTTGCACCCGAGCCGGGATACGAACCCAGGACGTTCTATGCTTGCATATGTAATTTTATAATTAGCGGAGACATCAACATTTTTTGTAGAGATTCTGTCTTGCGGTGGAATTCATAGGAGTACAATTGTTATTTTGGCATCTTGAAAACAGCCTGCCTGCATTAAAACTGGTCAGTGCAATACAAATTGACGTTTCGTTGCGCGAGGCGATAGAATGCATCGCAAGACACTGTGGCAAGCAAGGGACCAGAAGCAATGTGGAGGCGGGCGAGACGCAGGAGGAGACGACGCACGCGGCTCGTGGGAGTTCGTGCGTGGGGGAATTCAGGAGTCCATCTCCAACACATCATCGCACTGCGCACAGCGGGAGAGTGTAGTCAGTGTCTGTGCCACAATGTCAGAGCGGAGGAGGGAGGGACAGCACCGCTCTGCCGCGGAAACAGGATCCGTTTCATGGTAGAGAGAAATAATCACATTTGGAGGAGAGGAGGAGAGACTTGAGCTTGGGGATGAATCGGGTACGAGGCAGCAGCGTGGATGAGCAATGAGACCAGACGCATAGGGGCAGGGTGGCACACTGGTAACGTCTGCGCCTCACAGAAAGAACGGTCCTGCCCGAGGTGGTTTGATTCCCGCCTTAGGCGCCTTTCTGTGTGGAGTTTGTATGTTCTCCTCCTGTTCTGCGTGCGTTTCCTCCGGTTTCTCCCGTTTCCTCACACAAAACACTCATTAATGAATTGGCCGATAATATAAAATATAGGACGCAGTGTGTGGCGATATGTTGGCGCTGGCAAACCGTCTGGCTGCCTCCTCCACCTCTCTGCACGTTCCCCGCGCCTCTGAGTCGTTCTCTCTTCGAGTGAATACCTGCGATATTAAATGAATGTGTGCGTTATACATTGTAATGATTAGGTGCGACTTTGTATTGAGTAGGGGTGACTGGAGGTGTGGAGTGCATGATGGAATGACTGGAGGACACGGGAGCAGGAGGAGAGTGAGATGAGATGGAAAGCCAGGCAAGGTGAAGCTAGCACTGGTTTTGAAAACTGCAAACACGCATTGCAACTCAACTGTAAGGTTTGTTGCAGTCGCTCGTTTCTCCCGCAAAAGACATATTATTGTTCCTGTAAACGCACCTGGTTCTAAATTAATAGTTTTCTGTAGTAGACATATATAAATAACGGAATATTATGAAGTCGGTGCGTAATTACATTTTTATGGTTTTATGAAGCAATTTCCTTTCCCAATGGCATATTAAAAAATCCATGTCGAATGTGTTTAGTCTTGCATTCATTAAAGCACGCTTAATAAACAACATTGCCCCCAACAGTATTATGGTAGCTGGCATACAAATCGTAACTACAAACAACACAAGTGTAGAGTGTGTTTGTTTAACTAAATAGTCAAAGTGCCTCTCTGCTGCAATGAGGATTGGCCGAAAAGTTCATATGGCTGCTTTTTCTCCGATTTGGCCATTTCTCCATGAAAATGGGCCAAGCAAGCGGGTAAGGTGAAGCGCTAAGTTAACCAACCCCCTTTTAAATTCGACACCGGGGCGGCACTGTGGTGGCGTAGTGGGTAGCGCTGCCGCCTCACAGCAAGAAGGTCCCGGGTT
>JAZEWU010000004.1:16595038-16617823 GCA_036362915.1 Geotria australis
GCGTAGGGAACGCGCCGCCATTGTAGCCCCGGGGGAGGGGCTACCTCGCTGCTGTTTTTGTTACGACAGACACGTTGAGAATAAGGCGAGTTACACTCAGGTGAAAGGTTACGAGTGACCCGTCGCCGCGTTGTGCCCGCCGCCGCCGCCCCCCCCCCCAGTCGCTGGTGTTCCTCGTGGGCATCGCGGCCGCGGGGCTGGCGCTCAACCTGCTCGTGCTCTTCGTCTACTTCGTGCGCCTCTGCTGCTGCCGCCGCCGCGGCCACGACGACGACGCCGCGCAGAAGCGCTCCAGCGTGTGCTGCACCACCTGGTGCATCGTCATGGCCACGCTCGTCTGCAGGTACGGCGGCCTCCCCGGGGCCCGTGCGGATCGTGGTGGTTGTTCGACCGTAGGGCGCTGAGCTTATAATTTATCCATCCATTGCTCAGAAACCACTGAAGCCTATACAGGGTCGCGGTGAGCCGGAGCCTATCCTGGGAGACACAGGGCGCAAGGTAGGACTATACCCAGGATGCGACGACAGTCCGTCACAAGGCACCGGGGGCATTTTAGTCCGCCTGCAGGCCAATTAACCTATGCAGCACTATGTATTTGGACTGTGAGAGGAAACCGGAGTGCCCGGCAAAAACCCATGCGCATATTGGGTTAACATCGCTGTTATTTCACATAATCGCATGAGTGGTTGCGTCATGCTTGCCTTGCAGCCGGTGTGGCGGTTCTCACACTGACGTCTTATTGGCAAAAGTGCTCCCTCTCGAAAAAATCGTCAAGATAGATATATTTATGTTGATTATTAGAGCAGAAACTTCCCAGTGAGCTTGCAAGCTCTTTGCGGGATTCCCGCGACACAACAAACACGCGAATTGACAAAAACAAATGAAATATGACAATCACAATTTTTCACAACGACAATGGATGGATGGATGGACAGAGAGCCGCTATCTTTGGCATTGAACAGAACCTCACACAGGTTTAAGTGGCGAGACGCTTGGCATATTCAGCACTGAGATCTACAGTGTTCAGGACGTGAATATCTGTGCCAGCCTGAGCAGAGCTTGATTGCACGTTTACGCAAAACAAATTGCCTTCACTTTATCTTTGCACTCATCCCACTATTTTATTTTAACCAAAACAGATTGTGCTCACTTTCAAATGTCCCCGAAGCCCATTTTGTAAACGTGGCAGGTGTTTATGTGATGCGCATCCCTGATTGCAAACCTCTAAAGCGAATGGAGCGACAAATTGGTTGATGTGCGTGTCGGCAGCGTCGCGCGAGCTGTGCCGCTCGACGTTCTCAGCTGACGCTGTGCTCCACAAAGTGCGGTCCTGCAGGCCCAGAGCGAGGAGGCTGCGTCGCTAGTTTTGTTGCCGTCTCTCTGATTTATCTGTAGCGACACAACATTCAGGGCAGCCACAATGCTGCCAACAAAGGAAAAGAAAAGATATTTCATTTACGAGATGACCCATTTGTCATGCTCTGTTGTTAGTGGTAATTTGTTTTGTTGTTAGTATTCCAGGTCAACGGAGTAACGTTTCAACGCTTTGTTGAGAGTACATTTTGTTTTTCACGGAAATTAGTGTAAAAACTTTCTACAGCATTACAAATAGCAGAGTGCGCAATGCTAGTTTATGGAGTTGACATTTTCAGTACGGAATATCATTCACGTCATGTCAAAATGGTGTGGGGAGGTTTTTATTCTGCAGTGGATTGACAAACTGCTGCACACGGTTGTTATCATGTTTTACCGTGCGATGTTAGATGCAAGAAGGGGCGATCTGCATTCGCTAAACGTTCCCAGTGAATTAGATTGTTAATGTCAAAAAAATTATCTTGCAGCAAACAGTGATAAAAAACAAACTACATTTCCGTTCTAATTAAGGGTTCGATGCGAATTAAAACCTATTACATTCAGTTCTGTATACCGTTAAGCGAAACTGTGATTTGCGTAAATGCAGCGCATTATCTTGCATTTCGCACACACGCATCTGTTTACAAACTCTCGTGTTGTATACAACTGTGTGTTTCGTACATAGTGCACGTTTAACGTGTGCACAGTGCCGATTCGGTACGGATTTGTTTAGCCGGGCGGTGGCGGCGATGCACGGCTGTAATCCAGCACTGGAGGCGTGGGTTGGTGGTTCGCACAGCTCTCGTGAAACTCCCCGTGGGCATTGAGCTGCCATAACCTGGCTCGTCACGAGAAGGCAGGGTGGCCGCAGTGGTAACATCTGCCCCTCACAGAAAGAAGGTCCTGCCCGAGACGGTTCGATTTCCACCTTGGACGCCTTTCTTTGTGGATGATTGCTCTTCAGAGCTGTTCTTTCGGGATAGCCATGTCAAACGATCTCCCTCTCTCCCTCACTACATTTCGCCTCCCACGTTGGAAGCATCATCAGGCGTGAGAGGAAAGCGTCGCGAGGGAGAGAGGGAGATCGCTCGGTGACAAGGCTATCCCGAAAGAACAGCTCTGAGGAGCGACCATCGTAAACACTCATTGTTAATTGGCTGACAACATTTAAAATTTAAAACCCAACGTGGCAGGACCCTCCTGAATAAGAGTGCTACGACTCAGTTCTCCTGGATAAACAAGTACAAAAATAATAATAATCCGTGAGAGATGTCCGCACTGTTAGGTGGCATTCACAGTTGCTGAGAACTCTTGGCGGTTGCGTCCTCCCGAGATGATGTCACGGCCTGGGGGGTGTAGCACATCAGCAGGACCTCCATTATGAAGCCGTAACCGCGAGGGAGGCTTTTGTGTCGAGGCTGAGAGAGGAGGACGTGCTGCGACTGTGAGATAACTTTCGGCTTTGAACGCTGCGAGAGCGAGGATAACGCACGGCCGCTACGAGCAAAGCGCAAACGTCGCTCCCGGCTCTCGGCGGCGTGCTCCCCTGATGCTGCCGTTGATTAATCAGTGCGCTTTTGCAAACAGAGGCGCTATTTAAGTACCACCACAAATATCTCAATCGCAGTAACCACTGTTTGGGTTTTACTCAGAGACCCAGGAAACACCTCCTGTCGAGGGCCCGCTGCTCCGTTGTACAATCGGAGAAGCCGGAACCTTCAACGGATTCTCACGCTTCACGCAGACATGCGCGCACGCAGGCTGCCAACGCGCGCGGCTAACGGTTCACGAAAGCGTCGCGCGTTCGTGGAGCGCTGCTGTCACGCGAGCTCCCGGGAGGCTTCTTACATCATCAGCATCCTCCTCCTCCTCATTGCAAAGAGACAACAACTCAACACACATTGGTCCATGACGCTGCGGCCTTGTAAGGCGAAAACGATATGTAACGGGAGACGTTTCAGGCGATGACCCTCTCGCATGGCACCGCGCAAAGGAGTCGACTCGCTGCGGAGTCGGGGGAGCAGCTGCGCCACATTGACAATAATAATTGTAAGGAGCAATGAAAACATGTTTGTGCTGCAATGCGTACGCTGCTCAAGTAACTAATTTGTTTAAATTCATCCCCAGTGTTTCCTGTTTGACGCGATGTTGTCATGGAAATGTGTGTGATGGGTTTCGCGCCCGTGCCATGGCTCCGCCGTGTTACGGAACTGTTATTATCATTATTGCTACGGCTCCATGATGCTGCCACAGCTCTGAATGTTCAAGGCTGCTCACCACTCCGGTTCATTTCCATCACTCGCTAAATGTGGTGCTGTGCATCTTCTAAAAATACACGTAGCCTCAGGTCAGAAAATGCATTTGGAATTCATGTATTTGGAAGTCATTAAATTGACATGCTAGTTTTGGCCAGCATGCAATTTGCCAGCATCATCACGCCTGATGATGTTTCCAACGCCTGATGGAGATACCGAGGGAGAGATGTAGATCGCGCGACACGGCTATCCCGAAAGAACAGCTCTGAAGAGCAGCCATCATGATTCGAGAGGTGAAAAGCTACATCACAGTGACTTGTCATTTTTTCAAAATAACCGCAAAATAGATTGCCCGTAGCTCTGTATGCTTTCACATCATAACGACCTTACAATTGAGGGCTATTGGAACTCGGGGGTGATTCCGACTGGTTTCTCCCTGCGCCTCCGAGCCGTGCTCCCTCTGAGTGATCCTCCCTCTCCGAGCCGTTTCCCCTCCGCTTCGAGAGCGAGTGAATTCTGCGTGGTGGCGGTGGCGCGTTACAAGTTGAAACTATTATCGCTATGGTTACAGGCGACCGTGCCCAGGTAATTGCGGTTATGGTTGTGCTGAATTGCCCATTGTGGAGAGAAATCGATGCAGAGCTTTCATCAAGCGCAGCTCCACTCGGCCTTGCCACGGAATATTGATTTAAAATCACTCGCGCACAAATAGAACGCATCACCAGAGCAATTAATTTGCAACCGTAGGGAGACTCAAAGTTGTACAAACATAATTATTTTTTACGTACAACATGTGGTAGATATTTAATAAAAGCTGTTCCCGGGGATTTGGAAGCTTCCTGCGCAGTAATATCTAAATCACTTTCAACTTGTTTACCCCCATTACAACGTGTGTTCATTGCAGCCACGATTCAGAATGCCCCCGTTCTGTCGTTTGCCATGACCAATAAACAACGTGCGCATACCACTTTGTGCTTCTTCCCTCGCAAGGCCCAACCTTTACTTTCCCTCCCATTGTCTCTTTTCCAAAGTTCTTGTAAAAATCTTGCTCAATCTATGACAACTATGATAGTGGACTGATGTCGGTTTTCACGGCTCTATTCGTGGTTGTTGCTCTTCCGAGCTTTCCTTTTGGGACCAGCCGTGCAGAGCCATCCCCATCTTCTCCATTGCCTGATGGTCCCTCCAACGTGGGAGGCGGAACGTCGCGAGTGAGAGATGGAGATCGCTATACCCAGGATGGCGTCCCATCCTGTTTATAGCCCTGCCTTGCGCCCTGTGTCTGCCGGGATAGGCTCCGGCTCACCGCGACCCTGTACCCTTGTACAGGATTAAGCGGTTTCTGACAATGGATGGATGGACATTTGTCAATAGCGCGTGAAGAAGGACGATTGCCCAAAAAGTCACCGATTATATATTTTTGTTCTTTTAAGGCCACGCAAGTGTTAATGGCAAATGTGTTGACCCGTTTTGTTACGTGCGTGCCATACGCGTATAGTAGCACTCCCCATCGTGTCCGTGCCAGGTACGTGTAAACAACCTCCCTGGGGCGACCGCGCAAACGAGACGGTCCGTCCCCGGCAATGTTCCAGGTGAAGCGACGACAAAATCCAACATTCCACAGAAAGTGAGCGGACGCGCCACGACGCCTCTCCTTGTTCCCCGCAGCGGCGCCATAGGAGTGGGCTTCTACGGGAACAGCGAGACCAACGACGGCATGCAGAGGCTCACGTCCAGTCTGCACGGCGCCAACAGCACCGTCTCCACCGTGGACACGCTGGTAACTATCGCCGCCGGCGATTCGTCGCTCGCTCGCTCGCGCACTCACGCCGCCGGCCCGCGAGCGCTGGCTGATTGTGATTTGTAACGCTGTGGAAGGGGAGTGGTGTAGTGTGTATTGTTGTCACTTCAGATTGATTTGTGAGCTGGAATGTTTTTTTGTTGCAATCAGGGCTTCTGTTCAAGGCCACAACAAGGCCGACGTATAGATTGTTTTCAAGCAGTCAGGTGACTCGGCGGTAGAGAGTGGGTGCTTCGCAACCTGAAGGTTACGGGTTCGATTCCTGGTTGGGAGTTTATTCGATCCGTTACTCCTTCTGGGTCAATTGAGTACCACTTTGTGGGGGAAGTTAAAATTGGTTGTCCCATGGATAGACTCGGCCCGGCCATAGGAATGTGACATTTACACCAGTGGCTCAGAACTGTAAATAGTTTTTAAAAAAATCTTCGGGGGGCTCTTCGGGATAGCCGTGTCGAGCGATCTCCCTCTCTCACCCGCGACGTTTCACCTGCCACGTTGAAAGAACACCTGATGATGCTTCCAACGTGGGAGGTGAACAGCTGTGAAGAGCAACCAGCAATAAGCAATTAGTCTTTTTTTTCTGTCCACAATGTGCGTTCCACACACACACTAGTGTCAAATTACTCTTTAGTAAGGACATGCTATATAAATGTTTGATTATCTGTAGAATATGTGGATTGCGACAGGGGATACACACACACACACACACCAGCGCTGGGCCGGCGTGGGCTGTGCTGCCGTTGGAACTCCGCTAATGAGGCAACTGAGAGGCTCGGCCAGGGAGGGAGCGAGCCGTCGGTCGGCAGCAACACATGCGTATTGATGTGCTGCTCACACCCGTCCCCCTCTCTCTCTGCTCCTGCAGCAGCAGCAGCAGGCTTCTCCCCCCGCCTCCTGGCCTTCTCCTGTTCTCTCACCTCTCCCCGTTGTGTGGCCGCCTCCGATTTGACGGCGCGAGCACAATTACCCGACAGAATGGGATATTCCGCGTGACCCCGAGGTCGGCGCCCAGCCAGTGTAAATGTCCGTCACAGTCCACGCGACCGTTCAGCTCCCCCCGGTGTTTCATAAAACGAGGGGTGTGCGCACGCATGTCGTATTCAGAACCACGTGGATTTGCATTGTCAACTACAGGTTGTGGGCGGCACGGTGGCACGGCGAGTGGCGCTGCCGCCTCACAGCAAGAGGAGCTCACTTCTGATTATGAGTTGCCTGGCCGGATTAAACAGTGGCAGGAGACATCGTGACGACTGTCACTGGCTGGGAGACGCGATGGTGTCGGACACGAGCCGGGAGACGTCACTGGCAGCGTTCACCCTCGCAGACGTTCTCTCATCGAGCACGGCAGCCAGTTGCCTCAAGGTCGAGAGAGCGATTAGCGCAAGCGTCGCACTTAGGCGCGGTAACGGCCCTGTGCGTTAAAGAGCGCCGTTCGTCTCTGCCAGACGTAGTCGGTTCATCGTTGTCATTTCGGAAAAGCTTATCACGTGGCCGTTCATTAAATGCTCGTTAATGTAAACTTGCGCAATTACGGCAGTCGGATGAAAAGGTTCGTCATTAAGTGCAGCAATTATCATATGCGGCCCATTGTGAGGTTTGGATTGTGTTGCAGTTGTCAGAGCCATTGAGTTTGATGCATTACAGCGCTTGATTGCTGGCAGAGCCTGTGCGTAATCACGGATGAAGCCCCGAGTGGAGCTCATTTGCGTCAGACAAAAACACCTGTTTCCGGCGCTTATAATTTCTGCAGCTAAATTGAGTGAACAATTTCTGCTGCTTGCCTCGTTCATTCAGCTGCGCGCCCTCGAGTGTTTGAGCAGAATACTTTGTGGTCTTTCCATTAGACTCACGTCTCACAGATACACAAACTGATTCTTGTAAACAGCATTGAGAGACAATGTCGGCCTTGCTGCAAAGGCGTGCGTGCGGTCGTAAACCGTGTCAAGCGACCTCCATTTCTGAGATGCAGAGAGGGGCTCCTGCGCCGCCAGGACGGCCGCAGCGCAAATGAGAATCGCGTCCAATTAAACCTCCGAGCAACAACAGAGCCGAACAACGCTGACGGTCTTTATTCATTCGGTTGAGAGCGATTTGTATGCAGGCTACGGCAGAGTGACACTCAACAAAGGTCAGCGGAAGTGCGACGCAGAAAGAAAGCGGAGTGTGGCTCAGCATGGACACCGCGGCGTGTGTGCGAGCCGCCCATCACACACCGCCAGCGACCACAGCCACTCGCTTGTTCGTCCATTCATCCATTGTCAGACACCGCTTAATCCTGTACAGGGTCGCGGTGAGTCAGAGCCTATCCCAGACAGACACAGGCTGCAAGGCAGGGCTATACCCAGGATCGGGCGCCAGTCCATCGCAGGGCACCGGGGGCTATTTAGTCCGCAGGCCAATTAACCTGTGCAGCAGCATGTCTTTGGACCGTGAGAGAAAACCGGAGTACCCGGCGAAAACCCACGCGGACACGGGGAGAACATGCAAACTCCGCACAGAAAGGCACCTGAGCCGGGATACGAACCTGCTAACGTCTAGCTGTGAGGTTGCAGCGCTTCTCACCATGTAACCGTGAATTGTGGCCCTAAGACCCCGACTCGTCCTATCGCGATGCTGACTCGCGGCCGCGTTGCCCCGACCGCCGCAGGTGCTGGTGACGGAGTCGAGCCTGCGCGAGGCTGTGGGCTCCGAGCTGCTGCGGCTGGAGGAGGCGTTCGCCAAGCGGCCCGAGTTCCTGCGCCTGGTGCGGCGGGCGCGCACCGAGCTGGACGGGCTGCTGCAGCAGCTGGCCGGCGTGCCCTTCTGGGGCCGCGGCATGTCCCTCGAGCGCACCGCACGCAGCATCTCCTTCGTCGAGTTCTACAGGTCAGCTCTCCGCCGCGGTAACATCCGCGCCTCGCGGAAAGAATGGTCTTGCCCGAGGCGGTTCCATTCCGGCCTCAGGTGCCTTTCTGTGTGGAGTTTGTGTGTTCTCTCTCCCTGTTCTGCGTGGGTTTCCTCTGGGTTCTCCGGTTTCCTCCCACAACTTAAAAAAACACTGATTAATTAGTTGGCCGATAACATCATCGTGTATAGGAAGCAGTGTGTGGCAATGTGTTGGCGCCGGCAAACCGCCTGGCTGCGTCCTCCGTCTCTCTGCCTATAATTATATCTTTAAAATGTACCTTCCATTCAATCAGCAATTCAATACGAATTTGTAAATGAGAGTTTAAATAGCAAGTGTTTACCCTGTCACGACACCCTAAGCAAACAATCGCCTTAAGACTGAAGCTGTGTAAAACATATGGTCTCTGTGTGTTCACTCAGCTTGTGGATCTGAGGACGTGACATGTTTGAGGGAGCGGGCCATGTTCATATTGGAGGAGGCTAATGGTATCAAACATCAATAGCATTTCCATAAGCACCCCTCCCTCGACAGATTAACTGGAGGGACGCAGCATTATATTCATATCACACTCCACCCCTTGCTTGCTGTGCTTATGACTGAGTTTGCTCATAAGTGTGTTCATCGAGTCCACCTAAAGGTGTACGTAGGCTGTATGCTGTTTAGGCTGCACGGTGTTCGTGATCATATGCCAACTCGCTACAGATCAAGTGTACCGATTAATAATTCGTTGGGCTGTTTGTTGTCGTCGCTATGCTTGACACTGCGAGACGCGTCGCTAGTGGGTTGCAGTCTCTCCCGTGGTCGCGTGAATACCCTTTTGGATGTGTGCAGCGGATGCCACATTGCACACGCGTTCCCAGCACACTCACTCCGCGGGTGCCATCTGCCACGTTTAATCCACACGGTCGAGTCAGATGATTGCGTTTCGCAGATAATCGCATTGCCGCTGCTGCTACTGCCGCTGCTTGATCTCCGTGCATCCATGTGTACCGAGCGCTCCCTTATCCTCTATCGTTTCATTGCATTTTTATCTCAGCTAGAGGGAGACCCTATATGGCAACACCCGTGGTGCTTTTGAACCCATGGGATGTCTGTTCACAGCAGCCATTGCCCCCTTTGCACTTTGAACTCAATTAGTTTCAAGTTTATTTTTGTATAACTAGGTGAGAAGCATAGAATCCAGGATGGAGTGTCCCTTGTAAAAGTAGCAGTCCTGGGTCACCAAAATGACAATGTACTGACGTTGGCCCTCACGACGTTTCGACTCCCACGTTGGGACCGGTCAGTTTCCACATACAACTCGAGTGCCTGATGATGCTTCCAACGTGGGACGCGAATCGTTGCGAGGGAGAGAGGGAGAGCGCTCGACACGGCTATCCCGAAAGAACAGCTCTGAAGAGCAACCATCAGAATGACAAAAAGCAAACAATTAAAACAATTGCAACAAAGACCCAAATATAAATCAGCACAAAGGTGCTTTGTTGCTAATGCATTTCAGTGCCATATGAATGCAAATATTATTACTTTGTGTGTGTGTGCTATTCAGTGTTACCTCAAGGTGCACCTGACCTGGTACAGGCGCCGTGGTGACGTCACCGCCACTTAGTGGTGAACGGCGGTTGTTGTTGTTATTAGGCGGTTAACACAATATTCCTTCCCGTGCCCAGGTGGCTGGCCTACCTACTGCTGCTGATCCTCGACATTATCATCTGCCTCCTAGTGCTGCTGGGCCTGTCGAAGCAGTCTCGGTGCCTGCTCATCCTGTGAGTCCTTTATACATGACACACACAACACACTCTTCAATCCCTGTTACGATGGGCACCGCTCCCGTGAACTTCTCTCAACGTGATGGATAGCCCGGTGTTCTGTAGTGAAGAGGATTGATGCGGTTGTTGCCCATTGCTACCGAGGTACACCCCACTTAGCGCCAAGTCCAAGCATCTCCAGTCTCGTGGTCACCATCATCATCGTCAGGCACGGTCAATCCACTGCTGGATGAATGCCTTCCCGTACCGCGGCCGCCTCTCGCGATCCCGCGATGCAACAATCCGTCGAGAACACGAGCAAATGTTATTGCTCCATCTCCGAGGTGGAAGTCCTCTCGAATGCGTCCCATTCTGCAGATTATTCCGTCTCAAGGCTCTCTAATTGTGCGGTTGCAAACAGCAACCGGCTATATCTCCATCACCGTTTCCCTTGAGCAGCTTACCGGAAAGCCCACCGGTATTTCGAGTAATCTGTTTGATTGCTGTGCGTGCCGCGCCGCTAGCCCGCAGACACGCCGTGCGCCACGCGCCGTCGCCACAGCCGTCGCTCGCCGGGCGTTCTCGCGAAGGTGGCCGCGCTTCGCGGGAGGCGTGATGCGGTGCAGTTTTTGACCTTGCTTGCTGTGGGTTTTATCTTTTTTTAAACAGCAAGCGATGAATACTTTGCACCCAATTTGGCGGAGCTAATTAGGATAATTAATTCAATTTGCCTGCAAATTAAAATTGATTCTTGACCCAATTCGCAAGTATCTGCCCGTCTTGACAATGTGAGGGGATTGGGTCATAGGGGACATTGCAAAGGACACAAACTGGCCAGGAAGTTACACTCGCAGCCGAGTCTAAAGTCATCCTCCAATTATTTTCATTGAGTATTATAATAATAATTAGTAAAATATGTGAGTGGAGTGGTGGGTACAGTGGTTCGGGCACAACACCATGAACTTGGCAGCCAGAGTTTGATAGCTGGCCGCAGCTACCATCACCGGTTTACGATATTCCTCAACACGCACTGACCAGCGTGGTCAAGCAGTGGATTGACAATTGCTTGACTCAAAATTAAAATGCAATGATTTAAACGTTTAATGCGATGTTTGCTGGACGAGAAGGCAGCAGATAACGCTGCCTTGCGCCCTGTGTCTGTCGGGATAGACTCCGGCTCACCGCAACCCTGTACAGGATTAAGTGGTTTCTGACAATGGATAGATGGCTAATGATGGACTGACATCCCGTGACCTTTGTTTGGGAGAGTTGGGCGCTTGCCACGAGGTGATAAACACCTGCGGGCTATTTTTTGTTTATTTTGTGGAAATGATTTTTTGCCAGGGACATCTAAATAAGAGCTAGCGATACAAACAACACCCCACAATTGTGTTTACTCGCCAGCAGTCAGTACGAGCCAAACCGTCTCAGCCAGAGAGTGGACGATAGTTCCCTCGGCGAACCCCAGGAGGGACCCGGCATGCGGAGGCCCCAACACAGCCGCAGACTGGCAGAGGGCTCTGTGCGAGAGCCCATTGAGACCACGGCTCTCTACGTTACTCCAGTTCTCATTAAGCGGCGGTCTCTAGAATATAGCTTCCAGTGCACTGATGATGGTGATGATGATGCAAATCATTATTTCGTGTTACTTTTTATCCAAAACATCACAAGCCAATCATTGCTATCGTCCCCTCCAACAGTTCCACACATTTGCATTTTTCAGGGTTGCAAGTCAAGGTTCAAAAATCTATTGTTTTCATCTCACTTTTATGCTCCAATTCATTTCGTCTGTTCTTTCGGTCTCAATTTAACGGTTCTATATCCCACGTCTAACATTCGCATTACATTCGCGTGCCGCTGTAAAGCACTGATGATTCCTTGCACACGCTCTTTGATGCATTTATCGCGAGCTCGAGAATGGATGCTGATCAGTCACGACACCCGACACGCTTGTACGACCCCCGTACGTGTGGCGTATGTCTGCCAGGATGCTGTTGCTGGGCATTGTGATGTTGATCGTGAGCTGGGGGACTCTGGGAGTAGAGGTCGCAATGTCTGTGGTAAGTTTCCGTGGTAATGGGGTGGGGTGGTCACGGGCAATGAGGATGGCGGTAGGGCAGCACGGACCGTGGCAGGGCGGCGCATGTGCAAATGACCGCGCTGGGCCAGCGGTGGTGCTCACCTGCTCTTGGCGATGGCGCAGGAGGAGGAGGAGGGTCATCGAGCGGTGGCGCTAATCGTAGCGACAGCCACGGTACTTGTATTTAACACGAAGGGTTTCGTGACAAATGTTATCCATAGTCTAGCTCTTTTTATGAGTTAGGTCACGTAAAAATGTACAAGTGCCGATTAGTACAGCGTTGTTACGTGAACAAAACATGCCAATTCGTTACTACTTCAGCACACCGGTACGTTGGAGAGCGAACCCACGACATTTCTAATTCATGATGCTTACAGTAAACGTGATGCGTACACTATACATGATGCATCAGTAAATAACAATGATGTGTACAGTAAACAATTAGTACAGTAAACATGATGTGTACAGTAAAGATGACGGGTAAGCTAAACATGATGCGTACACTAAACATGCAAGTGCCATTTTTGTGTCCCACAGTGAAGTAAAAATGCCTATTTTTGAAGCGATTTTTTGAAGCTCTGCAGACTTTAATCCAGTTTGTCACAGTGCGGAAAATCTGTGTTTAGCATATATGCTGTTGTTACTGCTATTGCACATGTATTATTCATGTTTTTTCCACATTAAAGAAAGCTACTTATAGCTTGCCAACATGTTGTCAGAAACTCAGAAAATAGTACTGGGAATAGGACATGGTTGGAACAATAAATAGCCACATTCCACAGTAACATTTCACAGTAATATTCTTTTATATTTATCGCTAGGGAATACCCACCGGTTTGCTCGGTATTGCGATCTGGCGCGTTACTGTGGAGCCATTTGAAACACTTAGTTTCATACGTTTTTTTGTATCGAAGATATTGTCCAGAGCACGTCTGCCGGGCGGCGGAGCGACGAAGCTGATCGGCTCAGGAGCACCGTCGCGTTGTTTCGCCATGAGCCACGGTGACGATTTGGGCAGGCCTCCATCCATCGGTGGACAGATCACGGCTGCTTGATGAAGGTTGTGGATTTGATGGTTGCTCTTCAGAGCTGTTCTTTCGGGACAGCCGTGTCGAGCGCTATCCCTCTCACGCCTGATGATGCTTCAAACTTAAGAGGCGAAACGTCGCGAGGGAGAGAGCAAGATCGCTTGGTGACACGGCTATCCCGAAAGAACAGCTCTGAACAGCAGCCATCATGAATGGAGCTGTGGAAACCTACATCGGCTGTGGCTTTGTTGGCATCGTGCCAGCCTTGGCAGGTGGAGAATGCTCCGATGTGCAAGCCGGCAAATCCGCTCGCTGATGGAACACGTGCGTCTCCTATTGAGCTGTTTGTGTTGGCCACGTGTTCTTGGTGGAATTTCTCTTGCTCACAGCAGCTCGCAGCAGCTCGCCTGTTAAATATGTCGAACAAAGAGCCGTTGTTTTGAATTGCTTGCCAGGCATAATATATATAAACTCTTTGTGGCTAAATGGTTTTATTTGTTCTGCTAGGTTCTTATTTGTGAGAGCATGATTACACACGAGGTGCATTTGCAAGTCAAGGTGACCTGCTCAATTGTGCATTGAGGCGGTGCTCATCTGGTTACAGCCGTGAACCATTCATTCATTGTCAGAAACCGTTTAATCCTGTACAGGGTTGTGGTGAGCCGGAGCCTATCCTGGCAGACACAGGGCGCAAGGCAGGGCGATACCCAGGATAAGACGCCAGTGTCTGAATGAGAGTCTATGAGTGAGTGAGTGAGAAGTGGTTGAGTGAGTGTTTGTGTGAATGGATGGGTGAATGAGTAAGTGCGTCTGTGCAGGTTCGAATCCTGGCTTAGGTGCCTTTCTGTGTGGAGTTTGCATGTTCTTCCTGTGCCAGTGTGGGTTTTCGTTGGGTACTCCGGTTTCCTTCCACAGTCCAAAGACATGCTGCCGCATAGGTTAATTTGCCTGCTGACTAAAATTGCCCGGTGATGAACTGGCATCCCATCCTGGGTATAACCCTGCCTTGCACCCTATGTCTGCCGGGATAGGTTCCAGCTCACCGCGACCCTGTACAGGATTAAGCGGTTTCTGGCGATGAGATGGGATGAAACGGGCCATCCCAACCCAATTGTGAATGTGATTTGTGGTGTTTTCGTTGCAGGGCGTGAGTGACTTCTGCATGGCCCCGGAGAAGTACATCACAAACCTAACGCAGGAGTATTCAATCATGAACAAAGGTGAGTACAGGCCTGGTGTATCTATATATTTTCGTCAATTTGTGTCTTTGTTGTGTCGCAGGAATCGCGTAAATAAGCCTGTAAATATTTTCCGATTATAAACAAGTACATTTTGAGCCGATGTATACAAGTCAGTTGCTTATGTCATTGAGTAATAAGGAGAATAATAATTTAACAAGTGTGGAACCTTGAGGTACACCCTTAGTAATTTAGAGTTTGTAAAAACAACACAAAATGATGCACTTTGCTTAACCTGGAAAACCTAACCAAGTTGTCAACACTCTTTTCAAGAAAGGCCATGCATTAACATGATTATTTTTATAATGATGCCCTTTATTTACCCAGAAAAGTCAAGTTTATTTGTTTTTTGTCGATTATTTGTTCTTCTTATTCTTTGCGATTCTTCGAAGCACGATGGTCGGCTTCTGGACATCGTTGTCTTTCAGCTCGGCTTAAAAGTGTTTGGTAGAAGCCTCACTGGTTCTCAGAACTTGTTTTCAGGAGGGGCCTGCCCCGGTATGTTTGGCCACTCACATTAATGAGTATTTGGCACGTGGGAGGTTATATGTTTAATAATATAAATTCCACACTCAGTCTTCGTGTTTTGGTATGGCAGGGCGACTAGCAGCGGTGCGTGCAGATTGGCCGGACGGTGAGCGGAGGCGCCATACTGTGAGTGTCACACGTGTAGAGCGTGTGACCTTTATCGCCCGTTCCCTTGTGTTGTTGCAGATGTGTTGCAGTACTACCTCTACTGCAGCCTCCAGACGAAGAACCCCTTCCTGCGGGTGAGCGTTTCGCGCCACGTGAGCGTGGCGGTTTAAGCCCCGTGGCTGCACTCTGCTGCTGCGCCTGGGATCACAGCTGTGTTTACTAACGTCGAGCTATGAAAGCTCGTATTGAGCACAGCACCGACCCTGGAAATACTCACGCAGGCTCAAACCCCCTGCCTTTCCTCCCAGCCCCTTCGAGCCCTTACGAGTAGTTGGCTACCACATCGTTTATCAAACATATTTCACGTTTATTACTTGCGCCAAACGTACATACTAGCCAGGTTGCTCGGCGGTACAGCGAGCAACTTGCAGTCAGAAGGTTCCGAGTTGGTAAATCCACCAGCCCTCTGCGGTCGATGAAATGCGGGTCTTCTCAGCTCAGAGGGAACATGTTTACGTGGGAACGTGTTTAGCAATCATCTGCCGTGTGCACCATGGAGCGACCGTTTATATTTGATTTGAATGTGAGGAGTAAATAGTTCAATACGGAGAGACATAGCGCGGTGGTGGGACGCGGGCACTGGTGTTTGCGTCAGCGTGTGCTCGTAATCAGGCTGCTGTGCATGACAGGTCTGGCCGATGTTGTCGCCCGTGTGCCGTGCAGAAGATGACGGGAAGCCTGCGCATGCTGTCGGACCTGCAGTCGCTCGTGCTCGAGCTCATCATCTTCGCCGTGCAGGAATTCCCCGCCATGCAGGTAGCGCTCTCACCCTAGCGATTGGCTCGCTGGGCCGGTTTAAAAAAATAAAATCAGCATCTCCGTGCCCAATGTGGCGTTGCTCATCTTGGTTCACGGCCCTGAGCCGGTTGTGGGAATGTGTTTGCCACTTTCTCTCAGAGACGATCACTGTAGTACCTTCCAAAAATTAGCACCTTTTTTTATCAGTCCCAAAATTCTGATAGGCTGAGCCGTCCCGTGGCTGGATTTGAACTCTAAGCGTTCTGATGGTTAGTTCAACGCTCTGCCATATCTCCATGTGGCACGTGTAGATTTGAAGACTTGACACGCCATCGTGCAGTTCATTTTAAAACCAACTAGGTGGCTCAGCACGAGAGGAAGTGGCTCACAATCACAAGGTTGCGAGTACAAATCCTGGTTGAGAGTTAACTCAGCCCATCATCCCTCACTCCGGGCTCGATAAAGTGAGTACTGATTTTTGGGGTAGTTAACAGTGGTTGTCCTGTGGATAGATTCATGCCTGATAAAGGAATGAGGAATCTGAAGCACTGGCTCAGAGCTGTAAACAGGAGCTGAACACCAATGCCTCAAATAGGATCTTGCATTTCAAAGGATTGTCCAGCTGAAATACATTAAAAAATAGAAAAAATAAAATCAACTAAATTAACAGTGCGGGAAATGCTGTCACCGATGCCTATGATCTTGTAACAATGCATGCTGCCATTACTTTTGACTGTAAAAACTTATTTCTACAATCACCGCTTTCGCTTGTTAATCCACTCGTGTTCACACTCATTCTTTGTTATATTTCCATTATTCACTTGCCGCCAGTCTTACCCTTTACAATCTATCTGGACTGTGGGACACCTTTACTATACCTATTTTGAGAAAACTGTGAGTAAGCGTTCAACAACGACAAACAACAAACACATTCTGGGCTGTCTGATGGCTGCCGAACATCGGAGGCCATCAGTGGCGTATACAGCGAAACCTGTGTCCACACCTGGCTGAGGCGCGATTGTATTTTCACCTTGGTATATGTTATTTAACGTGGATCTCTGTGGATGGTAATCTTCGTAATCAGTCATTGATTCCAAGACCGCCGTTGTTTCACCGTGCACATTGTTTGTAAACGATCGTTTTACAGTAATGTTGAAATTCTGGAGCTATTTGCGTTTAAGTGTAAGCAGTTTAAGTAAAATATGTCATTAATACGTTTCTCATTAAAAGAGAGGTGAATTGAATCAATATCCTGCTGGAAAATGTCATTACAACCAGTGGCTGCTTACATGCAGACAATGTTTGTGAAACTCAGGTGTAGCGTTAAATGTAATAGAAAGAGTTATTAGATAAAACTGAGCAACAATTAGCTTCTAAGACATGCTAATGCAGGTTTTACTGTATACAGACCAGCCTACAATGTTTTTGGAGATGTGATATCCCATTAGATTGTAGAATGTGTCACATCAGAAATGAAGCACATACAAAGTCAAATCTAGATTGGACACACACCATGGGTCAAGATTGTATATACACACAACTTGGACAAAGTCTATATATATATGCATCAGCAGTTTGTACATTAATGATCAACAGTTCAATTCTGGGTGGAACTTTGGCACAGTGGTAACACGCATGCCTTACAATCTGACCATTGATTCAGGTCGCAGTTGCAAGTGTGGTGGTGTTTGTTTTTAATCAATTGATAGTGACCCAAAACACGTGGCACTCAATCAGGAAATTATTATTATTACTGACATACACATTCCCCTTTTCATAGTCACATTTGTTTACGGATTTTAGAACCGCATTTTTTTTTATTCGCCGCGACCTTCATCAGGATGAGCGGTATATAGGAAATGGATGGATGGATAGTTTTATCATTGTAATTAATATAATGTATGGTAACAAAGGCTGAAACACATTCCTGTTACTAACAGGGTACATATATACCTTCCTTCGGGAACTTCAGTCGTTGAATCCTCCACCCATGTTGTGGACTCGCTCAACAAGACCATGACTGCAGGTCAACACGATCACCCATTTACTCACCCAATAAGAACCGTCGTTTGCCACTAAGTGGCGGTGTCCTCACCATGGCGCCTGTGCCAGGCCAGGTGCACCTTGAGGCCACGCAGTGTCGAAGGCTCGCTGACAGGAGGTCATGGGACAGACCCAGGTGCCACGGGCTGACTGACTGAGATGACTGGCTGGGGCACCACCTGTGCTCCCTACGGTGCCAGATTGCTGAGTTTTAGCCGCCCGGCACTCGGCTCGCTATTGTGAGCATCCCTCCTTTTTCCCTCTGTTGTTGTTGTTGGAAGGCGACTGCCTCCAACTGCCCAGTAGTGTCCTTCACGAACGTCCTCCACAGAGGTGGATCTTGACACCGCTCTGACCAGTCATTGGCAGGTCAAATCAGCTCCACATCCTTCTGCCTACCATAGCAGTCCATCTCTTCTCACTCACCCACTCCTTCTTCTTTGCCATTGTTCGAAGCACGATGGTCAGCCTCTGGACATCGTTGTCTTTCAACTCACCCACTCACCCACCCACTCACTCATCCACTCACTCATCCACTCACCCACCCACTACACCTCACAAGCTTCTCATTATGATTTTCCCCCTAGCGCTGCTCCACTTTTGAATTCTCTGCTATGTTTTCTGATCCCAAGCTATAACGATAACCTTGCTTAATTTATGAAAGTTTCATCCCTTTTTTATTCCAACTTTGATAGTATTGTTTGTTGCTGGCTGATTGACGTTTTTGGCCTGTGCTCAGCGACTGTGTAAAGGCTTATTCTTGCCTTCAAGGGTCTTATTGTTATTGTTTTTAAAGTGGCACGTCAAAGAGAGTGTTCGTGAACAGATGAGTAACTATTTGGTCCACTTGGTATCCCTCCCAGTGTATAGATCTCGTAATAAAATGTGTAATTTTAGAAAATAATTCCATAAATCTGGCATGGCTCGTAAAACTCTCTGTGCCACTGTGAAGCAGCCTCCACCCATCCCCGATCCCAGCCACCCACGCACCCACGCACGCTCCCACCCACCCGTGCACACGCGGAGGGAGCGCCCAGCGCAGGACATCCCCAGCAGCTCGGCCATTAAACCGCGCTCCTTTGATATTTTCCTTGATGGGATTGCACGCTAGCCAGAAATGTAAACATCAAAATCCGCGCGCTACACTTGTCATTACCACTTGTCATTACCACTGCCCGGTGCTACATGCGCATTTGCGTTGCACGCTGATCGACACGCTGGGCACCCTTGAAAATCAGACGTTCCATCTCGAGGGGTTTTCCAGGTGAAATGCTTAAAAAATGTAAATCAGAGCACATGTCTGCCTCCTGCAGACGGGTGGTGTTTCTGAAGCGGGTCAGAAGTTCAAGGCACGTTGTTATGAGGTGTACATTTCGGCCGATGTGAACCAGAAAAATGGTCATTGCCAGACACATTAGCCTACTGTATAATTGTCAGTGTCAATGACGAATGTGGCGAGTGTGTTTGGAGCTGTGCATCGCTTGCCGATGCAATTGCTTGATTTGTCAGTCTATCCAGAATATAGATTGTAATGAAGTAACTAACACTTTGAGTTTACATAATGCCTGAACACGTTCATTGTTCAAGTTGTATGTGTCAAGTTTAATGTCCAGGAATTAAATCATGATCATTTCAATCAATACGAATTCGATTTCAACGCTCAACGAAAATATATACAAATCAATATTGCAGCAGTTTATCTTTAACACAGGACGCTTTCATTACACTGTAATAATGTTTGAAATGAATAACATCATCGAGCGAAAGGGAGTGGATCGTATTTAGTGGTTGCACGCTCATGGCTGTCATATTTCACCTTTTATGATCAATTCCTTTGGCATTTATTTATTGTATCAGTCGCAACGTAAATATCTGTCGCTGTCAAGTGACCCATTAAATCAGCCTTTATCAAAGCGCTGGGGTCGTGACCCGGGAAGGGGCCACTGTGGGACGGTTATAAGTTGGGCCAATTATAAACAGATAAACAAACATTTCAACGGGGACGACGTCTATTTAATCACAGAAATGAGATCGCACACAAGCCCATCGGTTGCCAGAATTGCTCGCACTCAAACTTCGAACAGGGAGGGTAAGGCGACGACACCAATGGCTGCAATGCTTCCTTCCCGTGCCGTCGATGGTCATCGGTGCGCTGCCATGGTCACGGGGAGAGCGGGGTCGAATAGTGTCCTTTGTATGTGCTTTATTTCTGCAATTGTTGCGTTGTCCATGACACGGATCCCCGTTTTGTCAATGGCTTGTAGGCGCTGTTGTGTTGTTTACCTGTCATTCTGACATGTTTTGGGTAACAGTTCACGATGACATTCACGTTCGTGTATTTCCTATGAGATTTCCTTACTGCGCGGATGAGCAGTCTATGGGATGGTTAACATGTAAATGTGCGATGCTGTGTTCCACGTATGTATGAAGCACGATGTGTGTGTACGTGGTGATTGCGTACTTCATGCACATGCAGCTTACGAGAGGCATGTGCGTGTATACACCATTAACCAGTGCGAGACCACATGATTATGATAATGTATAGCTCTTTGATGCTTACACATTCCTAGGACCGTTGCTCTTCAGAGCTGTTCTTTCGGGATAGCCGTGTCGAGCGATCTCCGTCTCTCCCTCGCGATGTTTCGCCTCCCATATTGGAGGCATCATCATCTGCCAACAACGTGTCGGTCATGTGGGTTGTTTGACCACACTTCACACTGGCCTCACATCTACTTGATTCTGTTTCTCTCTTTCCCCCGTCGTCTTCAGAAGGAGCTGTGGAACATCCAGGGGTCGCTGAATGCGACGGAGACCTCCATCCACCAGCTGACCGCGCTGGTGAATTGCCGCAGCTTGCACAAGGTAATCGCCGCCGAGTTGCCGGTGCCGGATGTGGTGGCGTGGCGCGGCGCGGTGCGGCACGGCGTGCGGTGACGCTGGGACTCGCAGAGCGCCCACTTTGGTTGTAGATCACAAGGCCTTTAATTCCGAGCATCACAACAAAAGGCTGTCAGGCCTCCAGCGTTTATGGCTTTTTAAATTCAATAAAGGAAAAGAAAAGGGATAACGAGTCATTATTTTTAGAATATTCCCGACTACGGTCACGCTGCGGTTTAGAATTCACGCTTTTCAAAGCATTATTCATTCATTAGGGTCACGACAAATGTGCTCCACCGGCTTGAAGTAGCTTTAAGCTCTACCACCGTGTTTTCTATTAAAACTGTACTCGAAAACCTGCTTCAATACATGACCAAGTGTATTTGTCTTCTGGTCATTGTATTAGGAATACGAACCGTCTAACTTTATGACAAACAGCACTCATGTCCGTGCACAGGTTGTCATGTGGTTGTTGTTCACGGTTATGTGAACGAGACTTAAGTGGGAATCGGAGTGGGCCCGATCCACGCATTTGATTATCATTACTATCATGTACCGATGTAGGTTTTCACGGCTCGATTCAGGATGGTTGCTATTCAGAGCTGTTCTTTCGAGATAGCCGTGTCGAACGTTCTACCTCTCTCCCTTGCGACGTTTTGCCTTCCACGTTGAAGAGAGGGAGAACGCTTGACACGGCTATCCCGAAAGAACAGCTCTGAAGAGCAACCATTATGAATCGAGCCGTGAAAACCTACATCAATACAAGTTGAAATTCCCTCCAATCGTCGACATTCGCACACTCTTATAATAACCCTGCTCAACTAAAAAAATTTGGTCACTCTTATCTATTACAACTTTGCCAGCACTAATTCACGATAAATTGTTGGTCTTGGCCACGTCGTCATCTGGCTCAAGTTTGTGTCACTAAGAATCCTCCACCACCCGACACCGCCAAACAAAGGCCTCTGGCCCTTTGCTTGGAAACTGTGTTACAAATACACCCGTTCCCATATTAGTGAGAAAGCTGAAAAACACTTCAATCGAAACGAGTTGGGTGCCGCGTTATTTACTCGACGCGTGGATGTTGCCTCAGTGGACGTGTCTCGCATTAGAGCCTCTTTCATCTGATGTTTTGGCCCCAGGGAGCACTTGTGAAGTCTGGTTGAAGGAACACGTACATTTCATTAATTTGCTTTCATTCCATGTGCTTGGGCTTTACCGACAATGTAGCCTCCATCCAAGTGGCGGGGTGGTGCTGTAGTAACACTCGCCCCTCACAGCATGAAGCGTCTAGGTTCAATTCCCGACACCGGCGCTGTTTTGTATGGAGTCGGCATGTATGTGCAGATTACGCGATTAGGATTACGCACAGCAGCAACGTTGTCACACTCTTGTGAAAACTTGGCAGGATGGCCTGAAAAAGAGTCTTGAGACTCAGTGAGACTTTCTTGGGTAACCAAGCACAATAATAAGAATATACTTCTTCTTCTTTGCGATTCTTCGAAGCACGATGGTCAGCCTCTGGACATCGTTGTCTTTCAGCTCGGCCTCGAAGTGTTTGGTAGAATTCGCAGGCAATACTGATGTAGGTTCTCATGGCTCGATTTATGATAGTTGCTCTTCAGAGCAGATCTTTCGGGATAGGGATGATGGAGAGTGCTCGACACGGCTATCCCGAAAGAACAGCTCTGAAGAGCAACCATCAATAATAATAATAGTTATTTATTTGTACAGTATTTTGTTTAAAAGTTTCACATTTTTCACCGGCATGTGTTTGGGATTTTTAAACGTCACGAGAGATTGAATGGCACCAGCTGGCTTCGCGATTTCTTTGGCATGTTTTGAAAACCTGCTTAAGATTATACGCAGCTGCTTGGCAAGTGCTGTTTTACCGAACATTCCGAGCGCTGTTTGAGTGCACGAGCCTCGATCCGAGCTCTAGAGTGTATCACGGGGTGTGTCCAGCGTCGTATAGGAGGGCGATCGTGTCTTCCACTCATACGCGATCGCACTGCGCATTCATCTCCTTACACGTGTGCTCACG
>JAZEWU010000004.1:16617919-16636764 GCA_036362915.1 Geotria australis
ATTGAGATCGCTCGACACAGCGATCCCGAAAGAACAGCTCTGAAGAGCAACCATCAGAAACATAATTTAAGTGTACTTTTACGCTCCTTTCTGTATACATTTAATACGTATGGTTCAGTTATTTGATATCTCATGACACTAACTTCAGTCCCTGGTAGTGCCCATATGTTGGATAAGATACTACGATCAATTCAGCGAGTAATTACCTGGTTAAATAATAATACTGTAATAGGTTTTGTAGACAATATATACAGGAAAAACAGCATCGATGAAAAATATACCAATGACTTAAAACCATAAATATAATTCAAATTGAAGACCGTTTTTCACTAAGCCCATCGTATCAACGTGCTGCTTGTTGATTTGGTGCCTGTAAATGTCAGAGCCATTTATCATCATGAATTTTGCAACGGCACGCTACAAGTGGTGTGTTTTATTGCAGCGTAGGCCCCCGGCTCCTGCTTGAAAACCGCAACAAATCATTGTTTCTGTCACATTTTCCAGTACCATTGCCTCGTTGACCAGGAAGATGCAGGAGTCATTGCCGAATGAATCATCTAAGCCCTTTGACAATTGCTAGGTCAGTGCTGTAAGTTGGTGTTGTGTACCGATGTAGGTTTTCTGGGAGGACCGACCAACTCCTCAGCATGGGGGCAGAGAGGCACGTGCGTGACCTTCGTGGTTGCTGATTTTCCGCGCTCTGTCGTTGTTGACATGTCGTTCTCTCTGCAGCTTTGTGCAGCGCTTTGTGACCCTCGGGTGAAAGGCGCTATATAAATGCTATTATTATTATTATAGCAGAGCGATAAGGAGACATTCACGATGGTTAAACCCGAAAGTTCCTCCTGTTAATCAATGTGCATGGAATAACTTCTAAAATAGGTGATAAACTACTTAAACCCCATTGCACTTATAGTTTTTATTTTTCTGCTTTATTCTCATGGTAACGGTGAAGGTACGTTAATTACAACTGACGTTTTCCTGCGCGCATTGAGTTTGTGTGCGGACTAACCGGGTGCAATGCAGTATTCCCCAAGGATATGGAGGGAAGTGCTGCGATATGATTACATTTCTCAGCAGTGTTGCAGCACGAGTGGTTAACCGGTGCAGCGATTTAAGCAACTGGGTGCTTCGCGTTTAGATTTAATGAAAAAAGTGTTTAATTAACAAGTGGCCTATCAAGAGCTGTTTAGCACAATTGGAAAACTGGAAGAAAACAACACAAGCCTCTGCTTTCATGGCTTTAAACGTTCATTGAAAAGTATTATCTGAGTGTTTCGTTCAGCAGTGCCAAATAAATTACACAATATTATGTAAATTATATATGATTCATAACACATTTGAAATACAGCACTTCTGAATACTTTTCCATTGATGCAAAGAAATACAAAAAATGGGTTGCAATGTGATATGCTACGGTCCTAGGAATGTGTACGTTTCACCACTGGCTCTGCAGTGCTGTAACCGGCAGGCGAGCACCGTGGCCCGCTCAGCGCTCATTTGAGAGGCAGGAGTCGGGCAGATGTGCGGTAGCCGTGATGCGACGTGACGCTGTGCTGCCCGTCCGGCAGGACTACGTGGAGGCTCTGAACGGCGTGTGCTCCGAGGGCCTCAAGGGGATGCTGTTCCTGGCGCTCTTCTCCATCGTGTCGGCACTCATGTTCAACAGCGTCATCTGCATCGCGCCCAAAACCTGGCGCAACTTCCGCAAGAGGTGAGCCCCATTACCGTGACCCTGCTGAGGTCAAGGCGAGTTCCTGCTCACACAAGCATCGTGACGGCGCTCATCTCCCGCGCACTTGTGTCGTCTGCACACTTCCCGGGAGGCGCTCGCTTTAGCGCACGTACGGGTGAACTCGGGGGCAGTTTGTGTAGTTAGCAGTGGAGCGAGCCTGGCCCGCGTGTGCTTGTCCCAGAGAGACACTGACGGCGTGAACCCGTGCGGTAGACCAGCAGCAGCACTGCAACAGAGCGAGCTACAGGGGCTCCCGTGACTAGACTCTTAGTCATTGCGTGTAGAGTGAGAGTGAGCCTGCAGCGAGCTCTAGCTAGTGTTCTAGTTAGCGCGAGGTACGCTCCCACTCCGGGTATTGACTCGCCTAACGGCAACTTGGGCAACGCGTCCCTTGGGGCTTGTGTTTTGGGGAGGATCGGTCACGAAGGTGCTGCTTGGACACTCGCCTCTCTTCAAGAATGACCTGTAAAAAACTGTCAGTTGGGCCCAGGTTGTAGACGCCGACCGTTTCCCTGCTGGCACGAGGGTCGATGCACGGGGCGGCACGCGCCCTCCGGGGTGGCACAGTGGCCGGTGACGCGGCTGCCGCTGCTGCTTCTGCCACCTTTGAGAAGGAAAGACGGTGGTGGTGGTGGTGGTGGTTGTGGTGGTATGGTCCCCGCAGGGAGAGGCAGTATGAGGACATGGATGAGGATGAGCCGTGCCGGCAGCCGCCCGGAAACACACGCCGCCCGCCACTGCCGAGCTTCTACAGTTACAGCAGCTTCGGCAGCCAGACGAGCATTCAGCCCACCTCCCAGTCCATCACGAACGCACCCGTCTCCGAATACGTGTGAGTGCGCAAAGCCATTGGCCTGCCCCCCACCTTCCCCCCCCGGCAAGCCGCGTCCTCACGGAGAGCACCTCTCTCACCCCCGACTCCCTCCCATCGTTACCTCAGTTTTTCTCTTTTTTTTTTACTAAATGTACTCCCCACCTTCCCTCCTTCCCAACAAAATCATAATTTAGAATTATTGCCCAAATTTCAAAAAGCTGCCCTCTTATACTCGTGCGGCAATGTTAGAGAGGCTTTCTGCAGTGTTCAGGAGAACGCGTTGCAGGCTAGAAAATCATTATAAACGACACACATAGAGAGGGGTGCTCGCACACAGCACGCGCTCAGCTGTATGAGTCGGTGGTTAAATGATAATGTGGCCACCTGTTTTCAGCTCTTCCGGGGCTCGTGGTCTGGACAGGGCTGAGAGCATCGATCGGGAAATGTGGTGGTCACTCCGTGTGTTGCTCAGCGTGCCGTCCGGCCGTTTGGGAGCAGCACACCTTTCTGTGCGTTGTTGTTTTTTTCCCACGTGGCGAGGTGTTTGCCACTAGAATATTTACTCGTTGCAAACGAACCGAACGGTTCCAACTGGAGCCCTAATCACAGAAATTGAAGCACTGCCGCCCTCCCAAATACGGGGGCAGTTCTGTCTCGAGCCCCACATCGAGCTGTATGATAGTGCGCCACTGATAACAAACCGATTTATCACCCTAATGCTCTGAGAGCACTAACTTATTTGACGGTTGGGGCGGCAGCAGAATAAAAGTCGCGTCAGGTTAATTTAGCGGCCCATTATTATCAGATTTCCGTACTGAAATAGCTCTTTTGGAATTACTACTAAATGTGATTTATGACCATAGAGATAGGGCAGGATTGTCTGGACAATATTTTTCACATTGAATTTGAAATCTTATAAGGGTCTCCCCCAATGTATTACATTTATTTCAGAAGAGTGAAATATAAATTTCACTGATTGTGCAATTTGGCTTTTTTTCCATTAGGGAGCAAGTCGAAGCAAAAATGCAATCAATTTAATTTTTGTTATCATCAAATTGTACATTGAAGTTAAACGCAGAATTTTTATTTTGCAAGAATTCTATCTGCATGCCATGCATTTTACATTCAAGGGAGATTTATTTTGTCATATTTATTTTTACTTTTTAAACAACACATTAAGGAGCATAACACGTTGTGCTGATTATAATTTCTGAAACATCACTGTGCAACTAACGTGTGCCTACATTTGTGTCCGTTGAAAGCAATTCAGATATACTTATGAATGTGCATGTCACGTGTGATTTGCGTCAGGGAATAGATAATTAATTAACAATTTCCATGTCTGTTTGTGAAATTATACTTTGAGGCACTTGGATGTCTGTTATTGTGCATCACGACTCGGCTATTACGCGTGACTCTTGTGACAGCTGCAGAGTAGCCATCTGAATGCTCTCATCGGCTGTAATATACTGATTCGCTGCAATTGGGTATAAATTGTCTGGCATATTCATTGGCCTTGGAAAGAACAATTAAGGCGGTACAGTAATTTGTTGCTAATGGACTGAGGGCACTAGTGGATACACATTTACAAAGTGTGACAGTGTGACCTGGAATTTTAATTCAAGAGAATAACACTAGCAGAATATAAACTGAAAAAGGAGCGACCACGGACACAGACGCCACAGGTTATAAAAGTGGGTGCTGGAGTTTGTAGCATTGCAATTTTGTTTTAATTAAATTGAGTTAAAAACATTCCCACCCAAATTGCTGAACTCTCTCTGAGGAAAGGGCATCGTAGCGTGGGCCATCTGGTTAGAAAAGGGTCAAAGCCGTTCATTCTACTCCTGTCGGGTCACATCAGCATTGATGCTACTTTGACCCTTGACCTGTTTCCAAATGGAAGTGGCAAACGACAAGGAAGGTCCTCGTTTGAAACATTTGTTTGCAGGTTTACATATCAGAAAATAAAATTAAAGAAACATTTCGTATCACGTCCACCCGTTAGATCTCAACCGGCGAAATGCGCGTCACAAAATAGACATCACGTTAAAACGAGAACGCCAGGCGCACGCGGCAAGGGGTCTCAGTGTAACGTAACACTCGGCCACCGCCCCCGCTCACTCCCTCATAGTACCCTGTGATGCATTCGACAAGACCACGCATAGGGCTCTGGAGCAATTAACATAACATCGACCCAGTATGTCCCAGATGTTCTCCAATGACCATCCGGAACACGTCTGTCCTCCAATCCGCCGGGGTTGGGAGAGACGTTTTAATCCATTGTCCGTGGTGAGGGGGACTCCCTTCCTCCTGCCCGAATGGCAGGTCACGTGGGAAACGGCCGGGCTTCTCCGCCGTACAAGGGATGCGTGGGAACACGCAGCGACACGCATTTGCATGCAGATGAGGGTGACCCCCGCAAATGCTCAAACGTGACCTCTGCCCCGCCCCCCTTTGCTTTCTGTTTCCTTTCTAAGTTACCCCGCTCTTGAACGGTGCACGGCTCTTTCTCTTCTCACTCCATTGCTTTCTCTACTCGTGCATGGCCCTCCTTTGCTCGCCGGTTCCTTTTCTACGAATTGCAAAGCGGCGGACAATGGTGGCTTAAGATGGTTTTGTCTGGCGGCCGCGGCATTGTGCCAATTGTTATGCTAAGAAAAGTCTCCTGCAGAATAATAATAATGTAGGGCTGAGGACGGGGCTTTATTTGCCCCAAGTTCACATCACGATATCCATGCCGGTTTCATAATTGCATTGGAAGAGGAGGAAATAGGCTGTGAATAGAGGCAGAAATATTTCCCGTAGTGCAGATTACGGTTTTTGCACGCGATTCTTTCTGCGTACACAAGGAATTCGGTGCAAACCATAAATCTATCAACACACGTGGCAGAAATAAATCGTGTGCATAACCGATGTGAAGCTACAATAAATCACAAATAAGCCATTACCATTCACTGCAGAATTTTTTAAATCGTAAGGAAATTTGTTTCAAAGTTAGAATTTATTACCCGATGTGTGATCTGTTTATAGTTCCGCAGGCTGTCTAGTTTGTTTCATTAGACGCGAATGTGGGAGGTTATTCTGGATTTCAACACCGTGATCACAAGTGCAAACAGCGCCGTGAATTCCACGCCGTCCTTTTATCTGTGAGCGCTCGCTCGCTCGCTCGCTCGCCGCTGCAGGACTCTCGCTTGAAGGCAGATAGATGCCCCTTGTGCATCGCTGCAGCTCCCTTCCAACCAGATGGCTTCAAAGCTGAAGTAAATAACATAAAATCACCCGCGGCCTCTCGGCACTAGCCAACCCAGAGACCGATCTCGACATTCAGTGTCTCGTCAGGCTTGCTTGCATCGGTGCAAGCCTGTCGCGTGTGTATCTCGTGTGAAATACACTTGCATATTTTGCGTGGAGGGACAGACTTGCGAAAGAGGCGGTGCGTATGATGCTAACGCTGCGCTCTCGTTGGACCACGTTGGACCACGAGCCAGGAGCTGACCTTAACACACTCAGCATTTACGTCACACACACAGGCTCACAGTCACACACAGGTCACTGTTACACACAGGTTACAGTCACGTACACAGGCTCACAATCACACACGTAGGCTCAGTCAGACACACAGGCTCGGTCACACGCTGGGTCACGGTCACACGTGCTGGCTAACAGTCACAAGCTCACAGCCACACATGGGCTCAGAGGACAGCGCTGTCTGTCAACGGTCCTGGGCCACGGTCCCAGCTCGTAGAGCTGCCTCTCTCCCTCCCGGAGTAGTGAGCTGGCTCGTTGTGACCGTGGGACCGTGGAGAGAGAGAGAGCTCCACGGTCCCACGGTCCGGGCCGGTGGCCAGGTCCGCTCCCCTGGCCGCCCCCTCCCCCCACACGCGGCGCCGCTGCCGCATTCACGTGCCGTGTACTCTGTTTCCGCGCAGGAATCAGAACACGGGCTCGGGTAACAATCCCAGGCACGAGAACGTGCCGTTGATCGGACGGAATTCTCCGCCGCCCTCCGTAAGTGACGGTCAGGGCACCTGTCAGTTTCTCCATCAGACTCCCCAGTTCAGTTCCATTTTTATCAAAATATTGCTGCGTTCCCGTGACTGGACGACACTGTTTATTGTCCTATTATTCCAGCAGTCAGCCCGCCAGATAACACTGCCTGCCACTAGTTGCGTTCTAAGTGATGGCGCGTGGGACAGTTTTGCACCATAATTGTGTTTGGAGAATTCTAAGTGTAAATGCAAAAGTGTTTCAGTCATAATTAGTTTATTTTGGGTTAGAGCGTGAAGATATGATGTCAGTGTTGGACTCTAACCCTTCACCACCCGACACTCGATCGCAATCTGACCCAAAATTCACTCATTATGAATCATAACATTGGTTGTGGAAACCTACACATTAGTGTTTACTCATCTGTTTAAATAGTGTGGTATCAGTTTAAAATGTTAAAACCGATAGCATCTAACATCCCAATAGAACACGTAACTGGAGTCATCGTCAGTGCTTGGTGCACAGTGGGGCCTGTCATTGGCACTTGTTATACAGGGACATCCACATTTTCATGCTTGTCCTTATTTTTTTTAAATCACATCTGTTCCATTTGTATATCTAAAAAAAAACCCTATTGTCACAATTGCCATTCACATTTGATTCAAGAACGTTTAATGCGGTCGACGTAGCCCGATCGCAGCGTCATCCACATCGGGTAGACATTGCCCAACGCAAACCGCACCTAGCGTGGCAGCGTGTCTTTATCCACTTAATCTCACTTGCGAGAAGCGAATTTACAACCAGACCGTCAACTCGAGGGCATTTCCAGGCATTGCACAATGCTTCACCGGCGTGATCTTGCATGAGACACTCTGCCCTCGTTGCCTCCGCCCCATCGCCGGGCACGTCACGTCGGCCGAAGGGCCAGGGATCGGAAGCCAGCACCGGCGCATGGTCACATTCGAGACGTGTAATTTCTTTGACTTTATTTTTTTTGCACTCTGTTTCGTTTGCTTTGCTTTTGCTTTGTTCACTGGTTTTGGTTTGTTCCTCCCGGCGCACACGCTGGCAGCGGTCTCCTGCCTGCGCCACCTCGGGGAGAGGCCGCAGCTGGCAATCAAATGGCTGGGAAACCGTTAAAGTAATGCAGGAGCGCTTTTAGCTCTGAGCCCGGTCTCCTCTTCGCGCTGCCCATAACCCAGGTACCAGTTCTGGCCACCCCTCCTACAGTGGATCCCTCTGGTGTTGCTAACCAGTTGTCCCGTATTCCCATGTCCGTCTCGGTTACCCTGGCGTCGGTGCCGCGCTCCGACAAGCCACGTGCTCCGAACGAAACGCGGGTGGAACGAGACTCAAATAATGGATGCTTAACAAACGTCTCGAAACGCACTAGACGAAACACTGTTGGATTTTTGACACCTTTAGTAAATTAAACAATTTACATTTCGGCATTGGGAATTATCAAAAATATCCAAAAGCTCTTGAAAATGCAAACCTTTTGTATCTGTTCTGTTTACCTACGGGATATAAATAAAGTAAGGGCATGGTGTACTGTTCTTTTGGGATGGCCGTGTCGAGCGCTCTCCCTCGCGGGACCAATCGGGACGGCCACCACGATTTAAACGCAACGTCTCTTCTTCTCCCCGAGAAGTAATCGTTTACAGCAGTTTCTTTCCCACTGCAATTCCTCTCTCCAAACCTCGTAGACGTGGGCTTGCTGTTGTGTGCAGTGACATTTCCTCTGTTTTCACGATCCTTTGCACGCTTGCTTTTTACATTGCTCATTTACGTTTTCGTTATTTCTTCCATCCTCTCACGTGTTTTCCTCTCGCCGTCTGTATAAATGCGAGTGTTTTGGGTTAAACGTGTCTAATGTGGAGATTGCACCACATGTTGTGCTCAGGCTGAATGTTTTCCAGAGATGGCAAACAGTGGAAACAATTCTAATAAATCCCGCACTCTCACGGCTCTTAACGAGTCACTCAATTGAACAAGACATTTACAGTTGCTGGGCTTAGGCCCACGGGTGCAAAACGGCAACAAAGCGGCCAGCAACAAACAGCACTGTCAAGGTTATAATAGATACGAGCTAACACGTGTGTACAATTGAGCAAGGTCATGGTAAGAGCTTGGGTACAGAGACGACGTCATAGAAATCAAAGTGGGAGCAGTGCGAGGGAAGAATTGTAAGATAAGTGTGACCTTCAATTTGGTCGGTGGGTGAGTGAGCCAGTGGGTGAGTGATTCGGCGGGTGAGTTAGTGGGTGAGTGGGCGCGTGGGTGGGTGAATCATTCGGTGAGCGAGTGGGTGAGTGATTCGGTGGGTGAGTGGGTGAGTCAGTGAGTGGGTGAGTGAGTTGGTGGGTGAGTGGCTAAGTGATTGTATTATTTTGACTTGTAGTGTGGTGGCTGAACATGTGATGTGATGAAACAGTTAGTCTGGTAGACAGAGACCTTAACATGGGGTAAAAATCAATGTGTGACGTTCACGGTAGCAGTGACCATGATCTGTTTTAGTTGATAAGCACGAAAGTTAACCACACACGTGCACATGCCCATACAGCATCTTTTGCCAAAAGTCAGTGGCTATTCGTGATTATGTCATAACAGGGGAGGGTTAATCGTAATGTGAAAAACGAACATTTATTATTATAATAATACTTTACATTTTTAAAGCGTATTTTATCCAAAGGTCGCAAAGCGCTGCTAAGATTGCAGAGTAGTAAGGCATTACTGGACTCCATTTGTCTTGTTTGATTGCTTTGAAATACCACAGTGTGTTCACTGTAATAAAGCAAAGCTAATGTAATTATCTCACAATGTGAAATGCTCAGCGAACAGTAACACGATTAACACGAAACACATTACCAAGCGCAAGCAGTCATTTGTTTTTTAGTTTAGACCTTTAAAGTGCCTGTATGTAAAATAAATAAGCATGTCTGAGAAGTGTTTTCTACCACGGTACCACCAATAAAAAAAGACCTTAGCTCCACTGAACATTATTTGATACTTCTGCATCACACATAGCGAGGCCAGAGAGATGAGAGTGGACACGACTGAACATGACTCCTTGATGAGAATTCATCTGCAAGAATATTTTCTGATGACCAGTTTGTTAATTGTCATGCAGCATGGCTCAGCCACACGTGCTCTACGGCAGCGTATCATTAAGCGACACAGCTGTCCACATTGTCAACATTCAGGTTATTTTATGGATCAGCCATGAATTTGTTAATATCGGGATTTGAGCTTAATGATACGCGCATAAAATTGTCTGAACATCAGTGATGCGATTAATTTGCATTGTATGTAATGGCTGCTTTTCAAAGCTGTTTTTCGGGATAGACGTGTCGAGTGCTCTCCCTCTCTCCGACACAGTTATCCCGAAAGAACAGATTTGAAAAGCAAGCGTCATGAATCAAGTGGTGAAAACATCATCATTATGCTGTATTTCACGGGTTCGTGCAACCCCTGCAACCAGTAGATTCCGCTATCATTTCCACAATAATTTCCACGACGTGGATCTTACGTATTCATTACCTTTTCTTGTCATGAAAAATCTTTGTGGGCCGTGGCGTGGGGGGAGGGGAATATACAGTACAGTGATTCCTAGAGGGAATACTCGGATATTTACCATGAAGATAATCATGGTCATTCACTGTCTCGGGGCGGCACGGTGGCGCGGTGAGTAGCGCTACCGCCTCACAGCAAGAAGCCCCCGGGTTCGAATCCTGGCTCGGGTGCCTTTCTGTGTGGACTTTTAATGTTCTCCCTGTGTCCCCGTGGGTTTTCTCCGGGCACTCCAGTTTCCTCCCACGGTCCAAAGACATGCTGCTGCATAGGTTAATTGGCCTGCGAACTAAATTGCCCCCGGTGCCCAGTGATGGACTGGCGTCCCATGCTAGGTATAGCCCTGCCTTGCGCCCTGTGTCTGCCGGGATAGGCTCCGGCTCACCGCAACTCTGTACACGATTAAGCGGTTTCTGACAATGGATGAATTCATTCACTGTCTCTGAGATCTGAAAACCCACACGGACATGGGGAGAACATTCAAACTCCACACAGAAAGGCACCCGAGCCGATATTCGAAGCCGGGACCTTCTTGCTGTGAGGCGACAGTGCTACTCACCGCGCCATTGTGGCTTGTAGTTTTCTAAATATTGACACAAAACAAAACTTCAAAGCATAGCCTCGAGATGTTTTGCAATTTTTACTGTCAATAAAACCACATCAGGAGACTATATTGCACAGAGCCATGAACCATTGACTCGCACACTCTGCGGCATGGATCTTCTGCCCTCTTTCAATCCATTAGGTATTTCTTGTTATGAAGACTTGTTGTACATTTCATTAAGTGTGATATTGGATGATACTGCCTTGGCTCATGTCTACGGAAAGGCATCCATCGCAGGCATCCTTAGAAGACATATACCCGTTCCACAGTAGTTTAAAGAGGAGGCTCGGGTACGCGGTGACATAGGAAAGGTAATTTTTGAAAGTCCGCAACTTCAAAACGTCTCCAAATATTGAGTCCCTCATTGATCTGTAATAGGTATGCTTTTCTTTTCATTTGCATTTTTCGTTTCATCTGAAACTGGCGTCTGGAAACATTTGTGGCCGTGTGGGCTCATTGTCGCTTGTCAACGTTCACGTTTCCGCTGTGTGTGCCCCACTCGCGACACGGCGCCAACAGCTTCACGGTGAACAAATTACAACACACAATTTAATAATTGTTTATTTTTATGCTTCTAAGAACCAAGTTAACGAATTCAAAACCTCCAAGTGAATTTAAACCTAAGTGCGCTACTCACTACATAAGAGCTATTAAAGGAAGCGTGCTCTTTGCTTTATACCTCCATTCCCTGGTGTGACTTGGCAGTCGCCACTGCTCACAGTTAACCTAACGTGAATACGTCTACCTTTCGTGAGACAGCAAACACAGATTTGAAGCAGGCGGACAATACTGAACGTCTATCCGTCCTTGGAAAAGCAACGGTCGGCTTTGCCCAGCGCGGTTGCTGGCACCACCGTCAGCGGGTCGCGGGCAGCGTGACCGTGCCGACACCGCCCTGTCCGGTAACCGGAGGTTGCGACGCGCCTCTCTCGCCCCACCGCAGTATTCGCCGGGTATGAGGGTCTCGTTCCTGTCCACGGCCAGCGGGCCCCCCACCTCGGGCACCGGGCGCGACACCGCCGCCGCTGAGAGGAGGAGCTGAGACGGGGAGGAGAGAGACGCGGAGACGGGGAGACGCGGCGTGACCCGCGGCGTGACCCGCGGCGTGACCCGCGGCGTGACCCGCGGCGTGACCCGCGGCGTGACCCGCGGCGCCCTCACGCCCACCCTCCCTCCACTCGGCAGATCTCGGCCTGTGAGCCACGTGACATCTCATACCTGTGTACATTCTCATGTTCTCGTTGTCGTGTGGACTTTGTTGTGTAGCTCTCTATAGGACATCTGTCTAAAGTAGGTCTGTTTTTTTAAAGGATCAATTGGCGTCATATTTTTGTTCTCCTTCTAAGGTCGAATACCACACAGGTCATTCACACAGTGTGGTTTAGACAGTGTGGTTTGCCAAGGGCTGCTGCTGTGGACATGTCGTGTGTTTGTATGATCAGGGTTGGGATGTTGCGTGGGAAACCAACTCAACGCCTGTGGGATGGACGCATATCGCATATCTCGCCATCATTCATTATTTTCAGCAGTACGGTACACTCACAACCAGAGATTATTCAAGTACACAGTCGGGATTACCCCCCCCCCACTGACAGACTAATGCGCGCATGTAGGCTGGTGCTGAGTCTCTTCGTGCCAACACAGGGACCGCTGTCACTGGGGGTGCCCCTTGAATGTTTGAGGTCTGACGTCTGGCGATTTGGCGTGCTGCCACTTTTAAGCGGCGCCATATAAACACTTAGTTTTGTATCACTCCGAATAGAGGTACACATACAGTAACACCTTATAATAACACCGGTCGTAGCTCTTCCCTCATGATGTCTAAACTTCACCGACGACGGCCAGTTTATCTTCGGCCAGTAACAGGATGACAGAAGTTACGGCTCTTGTGCCGGGAATTCAACTCATCTGACCGTAAGCCTGCTTGCGGCACTGAACACCGTGTGGCAGCCGCCCGCCGCTCGGGCATTGGACAGAGCTAAACACCCGCACGGGCCAGCAGGTGACGTGGGCAGTGATGCTTGGGTACGTTTTGGTGACCTTTGGAGACACGTTTGTGATCCCCCGCAATGAGTGCGCACAATTGACAGGGACTTTCTCTCTCTCTCTCTCTGCCGCCCGCGTCCAGGGAGGGCACGAAGCTAGCCCGCGAAATGAGAAGATTATTTATATTGGTGCTCAAGCGGCTCCGTAAATCAGGAACAAAGCTCACTGAATAAGACGACCGCATCAATACCGTATCAATTCATTTCTCCTGCACGTTGCTGGCTTAGGATTTATTGATCGGTTTAATATAAATAAGTAAAGGGCATTGTCGCAAGGCCCTCACTGTGCGTTGGGTTCCCGGCACGCAGCTGTGCCACACAACTAACGTGTGCAGTGCGCCTCCTTCACATCTCTCTCCCTCTGCGTAAACAACACCCACACGGTGTTTTTGCTCAAATGTAGAATCGCTACACTTTGATTTCAACTATGTTGATTGAGGTGACGTTTGACAGTGTCCCCGACACCTTGGACCAAATCTCTTTAGATTGCGACTTCAAAGTACGTACTCATTTTAATAACGTAAATGTAACATTTTCAATAAAAAACCTAAACTTTGCAGTAGATGTACTATATACAGTATTTTACCTTAGCAGCAGTCGCTTGTTAATGCGCACTATGTAGCTAACGTTAGCTACCCTGTGTGAAGTAATTGATAAGAATAATAATACGAGTAAAGATGATTTATGTTGCAGCTATGACTTGACGGGGAAGGAGCCTTGGTCCCAGCAACACGACTACCTGATGACGCCGAGTGTAGAACGCGTAGACTAAACGTGGCTACACACCGCGATACCCGACCAGGAGCATTTCTAATGACTGGGCACAGAATGTGTAGAAATGTGTTGTAAAATAGAAATCTATGATGCCAGTTGATAGTATTCCGTTGTATTGATGTAGGCTTTTACAGCTCGATGCATGATGGTTGCTCTTCAGAGCTGTTCCTTCGGGATAACCGTGTCGAGCGATCTCCATCTCTCGCCTTCCACGATTGAGTCATCACGCATGATGACTCCAACGTGGGAGGCGAAACTTCGCGAGGGAGAAACTTTTAGTCACCACGACTAAGCAATATTAACAATATTTCCCTAAATTTTCATGACGATTTTTTTTTACAGTAACAGAGATGCGTTCAGTCAGACACCGTGAAACGCTTTGTAAATGTAGAGAGCGCCCCGACAAGCATGATGTATGCCAACGCGCACTTTGAGATGCGTCTGGACTTTTCAGTCCTTCGTGACTACACGCTGCGGCGATGCTGCCGCGCGTGCTGAGACACAAGCCGTGTAGCATTAGGACAGAATGGTATTCATAACGCGCTTATACGTCCGTATTGTAAATCGTCAGTTAATTTCTATGAGAGAGAGAGAAAGTGCCACGCATACTAGTTGCTGTGAAAAAGCACACGGAGATGTTAGAATATCTCTCGCTGAGTCTATTTTGGTAATGACAATGATGGCTTTGGCAATCTGCGTGGGGTAATGGCAAGCATTGGGACGAGTCATTACAAATGTCCCAAATGCAACCGTTCTAGAGCTGTTTTTTGTGGAATTTAATGAGATGGGAAAAGGTGAAAGTGCTCCGTTGCGGGCTGCGCTGGCGAGTGACTTGCAGGCCGCTCGTGCTGCCAGTGGTAACGATCGCTGTCGTTTCCTCGTTAGAGGGCGGCGGGTTCCTCAGCAGACCCCGTGGCCCGGGTACTCCGTGACGCCGGGGTCATTCCTAATAAACTGTCTTCACCCGGGTGAAGGCACCTTCTTCGTGAGAGCTGATTGAGTACGAGGGTGCTAGAGAGACGTTCATCTCAAGACAACGCAAACTTCTCCAGCTGTGCCCGGCTGCGTTAGCACACACAGAAATAGCTGTCTTTTATCGCCGCGAGAGTAGTTTGTGCGATGGCGTCGATTCAAATTGATTCTAAAGATAACGGAACATCAAACGTCGATTGCATCGCACGTGTAAAAGTCGATCGTGTTCAGCATGTACGTGTGGTACGCGATTGATCTGTGCATGATTACTCCCTGCAACTATGCTGATCATCACACGGAACAAGAGTTATAATTGTATTCCCAAATCATTGTGACGATGATTTCCTACATTGCGATGGGAGGAATGGCTTCTCTTGGTTGTGTTGCAAGATTGTGTTACTGCACATGGCCCACCACCCACTTTTGTCTTCTTTCATACGCCCGACTCACCAGAGTGCATTAACGGACTTGATGAACTCGTGCCAAATCTGTGAACGAACTGAGCCACATGCTTTCTGCTCTTGGTTTTGGAGTCGTGTGCAAACGCTTCGACATTGCCACAATTTACTGATGTAGGTTTTCACTGCTCGATTCATGATGGTTGCTCTGCAGCTCTCAAGAGCAACCATCATTGGCACAATTGTAATTTGTTAGTGACCCAACATTGTATAGCAATCATCTGTATGTGGTATTCATGATGGCTGTCCTGCACGTAACTCTTCCTATGCGGGTCATCTTACCCCTAACTGCTTGAGAACTATTGTATCCCGTTGCAGGTGAAAATGAGTGTCAGTGTAATGCTTGTGTATGAAAGTGAGTGTCAGTGTAGCACTTGTGTCTGGTCATCACATGTGAACCGTGCACTCTTCAGAAAAAAACTCTTCCAGCTATATTCAGTTTAGTTGAACATTAGTGCGGCTCTTGGGGCTGTGAACCTACGACGTGTACATCCACGTTGTTTTGCATTTGAATCTCATTTGTGAAAAGGCATGGGCACAGTAAACTTTGAACGTTGGACCAGCGTTGGGCCGTGTTCCTGGCGAGCAGTGTAGACATGTGTTATCTTACACCGCATGTCTGCGTCTCATTTGTGTCGTCCGACTTGTGCGCCCACAGAACATTATATTTTGGTATACATTTTAATTTCCGTGCAGCATTCACTTACACTGATAAGAAATGTGGTGTACAAATGAATGTTGCGTGAAAAGCATATTAGAGTTTCTGTGCTATTGCGATTCTACGATATATATTGTCCAATATAGCCCCTGTGATTACCATGTCCTTATTTTTAAAATAGTGTATTTTTGTGATTACAGTTGCTTTTGCTTTTTTTGGAAACCAATAATTTACTGACATGGCATTTGGAGAATAAAATACACACTATTATACAGTAGTTCGAAATAAATGTAATTATATAATGATCAATGTCTTAAACAAACTGCTGTTGTCCAGCAAATTAGTGCTTTGTAAAGAAATTCTGGAGTAATTGACTGCTGGGTGGTTACATGACATCATATCTCCCATAAGTAATGACACTAATTGATTATTTCTTGTGTAATTAACAACAAGGGAATTACTCATGTTGCAGATCGTTATGATAAAGAGACTTAAAACACGCCGATGTCGAGTGAAGCATATATTGAAGGACATTTAAATAATCCATAATGCGTATATCACAGCACAAAATAACATAACGACGAGTGTTGAACACAATTATTCAAGCTGAGGGACACTGATATCGCGATAATCGTCATCGGTTCGTGGCGCACGATGGCCGTTTAACAATATGAGGTGAAGGGAGGGGCCCGTCTGGGGGCCACCGTGGGCCCCCAGACGGGCCCCGCTGCCGCCCTCGGGCCAGTGGCCGTGTCGCGGCACCTCGTGCTGCTGCTGTATGACTGCTGTATAACCACATCGCTGGGGAGACACTTCATAAAGATGAAGGCAGTAATTAAGCAATTTGAAACCGTGATCATTTTGGCCCCTAGGCCAATGCAGGCGAACTTTTATCCCCTCTGCAATTAGCACGGCTCTCTTTTCCAAATTGATGGTGGTGCCATCAGGTGTGGGGTTGGGGCACGAGGTCTCATGAAAATTTAATATTTGACATTTTCCACGGTTAGTGTTTTTTTTCTACAATGCCAATTTTGTAACCACATTAATTCGGGTGGGTCACCGACCCAGAGTCTAACCACTCGAAAGACAAGGCCGAAGACTGCAAATGGAGATGTCCCATTCTCTGTTCCCTTCATGATGGTGCTGAGGTTTATTTTTTGTGGCGGATAAATAACCTCTCATTAGTTAGGGTCACCAGGCAATTACTGCTCTTCCTGTTATGTTGGCGTCCTTCTCGTCGCTTGTGTGAAAGTGACGAGGCTGTGGAGATGTTGATTTACCAATGCACATCTGTGGTGTCGTGTCGTGCCCTGTGTTAGAGCTGCAGTTGAGTCGAGGTCGTCTCTGAATAGGTGATGTTACCATACGTTATTGTATTGCCATGTTTGTGCAATGAAACCTCAGAGAAATGTGTCCTAGTGAATAAATCATTGTACAAAATGAGCATTAGATTTATACGACTAACTGAGTAGGGTAGATGGTGCGAGCAGAGACATGCTTGCTTAACTGCAGTATAGTGTTGGGGGTAATCTTAGAAAGCGTTACATCATTAGGCTAGTAATTCACACTGAGAAATCAGGATTGCTGCAATGTTATTCTTAGCGTTGCAGGACTTGTGACCTTGTGTAATTTGCTCTCCTTGCACTGTCAAACGCGATCGTGTGTGCAGCGCGCCAGATCGAGAGTATATTTTAAATTGAAACATTCTAATATTTGTACTCCAGATTAAAGTGTGGGTTTAAAGGGCAACGTGTGACGTTTGCGGCTATCAGTGTGGTCACATTTCGTCGAAGAGGGCTTCTGGCTTAACACAAATCACTCACGAGTGTGAGCGGCGCGCCGAGCGAATTGGCGTCGAGGTCGTCTCTGTTCGGTGACGCTGCGTTGGCAGTGGTGCACAAGCACAAGGAGACAGAGCGCTCAGCCACATTCAAACGACACTCTGTCCAACGCACGTGTAGCACTTTTGGACGGATAGTTACCACAAGCACGTCGGACCGCATTTCTGTGTGTAATGGAGAGTCCTGGCTTTTTACATTTCTCATCGTTTTATTTACCCTCCAGTTGTGTGGCCTTTTCTTTTAACTGTCATCTGGTGCACTGATCTTTGCTAATATTTTGCCATGGGATGTAGCGGTGCATAATGCATATTTGGGCGGGGGGTAGTGACTGTCAGGTTTAAAGCTATACGTTCAGACAGTATAAGGTTTGCTAATTTAAATGTTAAAGATAGAACCCTACTAATCATAACCAAACAATAACTTAGTACTGTGTGTATGTGTTTTTAAGGCACATTTGAAGGCAATTCCTGCCCTGGAATACGGGCACTCGCCAATCCACTGTGCGGGCATCCTCTCAGTGACAACAGATTCAGGGACAGGTCTAACGAACGTCAGGTGAAAAAATAATAACAAAAAGATTAATTTAAAATTTCTATGGAATTAGTTTTAAAAAATCGTGCATTACAATTGCTTGCGAAAATAATGACCAATGTGTTGTTTACAAGGCGGTGGTGTTGTAAACGTGAGATGACGGCATGCAGCATGTTGATGGCGCTCGGAAAACATGGGCTGTGACTCGAGCCATGAGAGTCGTGTTGTGTTCGCTTAACAAGTCGCTTCCTGCCATCGCGTGAGCTGTGTGACACCGCGGTGGTCTTGTTGTTGACTGTTACGTGATTGGCTATCGTAGTGTTTGAATTTCACGTCTGTTTGTGAAACGTGGACAGCGAGTTGCCTGTGTGGGGCCGAGCACGGAACCGATGTAAATTATAATTGTGCTCAGTTCAGTAACAATGCAGCGCGTTTAACAACATTTTAAATCAACAAAATAACAATCATTATGTCGCCTTGCCATGTATTTGCCTCCACATAAAACACACAATTATTGTTTTACACAGCCCATCAGCCAGAATGGCTTTCTGGGAGTGAATTTCTTCAGTAGCATTGGTTTAAGCAAACTCTGGAATTATTTTCTACAATTAGTGTCACATCAGCACTCAGGCCGCTTAAACCAATGCTGGAGATCTGCCAGATGTTTGTAGGCAAAAGACCCTGTCAGATGGTTGCTCTTCAGAGCTGTTAAATAATAATTCATTCATTCATTCATTTTCAGAAACCGCTTAATCCTATACAGGGTCGCGGTGAGCCGGAGCCTATCCCGGCAGACACTGCGCAAGGCAGGGGAACACCGAGGATGGGACGCCAGTCCATCACAGGGCACCGGGGG
>JAZEWU010000004.1:16636847-16672368 GCA_036362915.1 Geotria australis
ACTGTCTAAGGTACTCATTCGACAAGAGAACCACTCAGAGGCGCGAGGAAAGCACAGAGAGGCGGAGGAGGCAGCCAGGCGGTTTGCCGGCGCCATATCGGTCAATACATTTAATTAATGAGTATATTTTTAGTTGTGGGAGGAAGCCGGAGATCCCGGAGGAAACCCACGCAGAACAGGGGGAGAACACACAAACGCCACACAGAAAGGCGCCCAAGGCGGGGATCGAACCTGCTCGGGCAAGACCATTCTTTCTGTGAGGAGCAGACGTTACCACTGCACCACCCTGTGTGGAGCGATCTCCATCACTCCCTTGCAACGTTTTGCCTCCCACGTTGGACGCATCATCAGGCGTTGCGAGGGAGAGATGGAGATCGCTTGACACCGCTATCCCAAAAGAACAGCTCTGAAGAGCAACCATCATGAATAGAGCCGTGAAAACCTACATGAGTACAAAGACCCTGTCTGTCAAATATGGCTCCTAGTTTGATGCGACATTATGTAGTCCATAACAGGACGTGAAAGATCACTAGCGATCGTGTTGTTGACGTAATTTCTAAGTGGCTGGTGTCCAAAATGCCGATGCCATGCACACGCGCGCAACTTGACCTCTGACCCTAAATTGACGCCGAGACTGGACACGCGCCCAGCACACGCTCCTTACCCTGTCCACGTGATGTGATGAGCTGCACGGCGCGCTGTAACGCAAATCTAGATTTTATTTTCAGGTTGTGTGCTTGTATTTCACGCGAGCATCTTATTGGCTCATTTCATGCTTCGCTCGCTACGGGTTTATGAGGCACGGCTGAGCATGGCCCGAGCGTCGTAACTTCGTGCTACATCCCAGGGGCTCGCTTGAGGCTTGTGAATATTGGCTGTGTTTGAATGTGTGACGGTGCAGTGAAAGTCGCTTACACGACACTCGCGTATGATTTGCGTCACTAGGCAGTGCACTCCATGTAGCAGCGATCGAAATCAACACAACTCCACGTTGCACGTGACTGAATCGACTGACATGAATTAATAGCTGTAAAGGTTAATTTCTGATCGAATCGTCGTTTTTAAAGGTTTTTTTAATGTTATTTTACGTAACCAGTTTTTATGCATTAATTACTCGAGTGATATCGATAGTCGATAGCACCGTTATTGTATTCTGCCACTTTGTTAAAGATTAAACTATTAACTTTTTATATTTACAGACGTTTTGCCAGTCTTAGTTTGCGTATTTTCTAACAGTATTTAACATTTTTTGTTGGTAGGCTGTTAATAGTATTTAATTTTATATTTCAACACGACCCTTTACATTCAATGGGGTATCGGCTTGCTTTTTGTAATGTGAGTATTGTACAGTGTTTCGAATTTTTCGCTTCACAGCTATAGAATGTCGGTCTGTCAGTAGCTTCGCAATTACTGTACGTTTACCATCGGGGAAATCTTGTAACTATTAAAGCGTTAACAATAAACCCAAAGTTTAACACTGCCAATTAAGAACTTGGATGACGTAAAAACATTGAAAAGTCAAGGTCATTCGTTGCTCAAATGAGCATTGAGGCAGTGCTCCTCTCCTATTTATAGCCCTGAGCCATTGGTGAAAATTCTACAATTCTATGGCAGCGGCGAGTCTATCCATAGGACAAATATGTTTAACTTCCACACAAAGTAGAAATCTATGACCCTGTGGGAACCGCCGGATGAACGATCCCCCAACCAACATTTGAACTCACAACCTTCCCATTGTGAGCAACTCCCTCTACCGCTGAGCTACGTGACCGGGAACACAAGTACAAATCTGTATAATCAGATGTATTTATTTAATCGGGCGTCAGAGCAGTCTTCGACATGCTTTACCGTAGAGACGTTCAGCTTCCGCGGCGCACTCCAGCGGGGGGCGTCCGTCGCGGAAGCTCGACAAGAAACGGGGCAACGAGCACTTCGGCGCGTAGACGGAGGCGCGGAACCGCGTCGGGATTGTGAGCGGCCGCGATAGCGCGCGTGTGTGGACGCGCGCCGTGAGCGAGCGAGCGAGCGAGCGCGCGCGCTCCTCGTCTGTTCGTCTGTTGGTCGACGCCGCGTCGTGTCCGCAGGCTTGCACGTCGTCCCCGTGCTGCCACCGTCTCCGTGTCGCCGCCGCCGCTGCTGCTGCCGCTGCTTGCTCACTGTTTGCTAGATCGTCATGGCCTGCCTGCCTGCCTGCCTGCGCTGCGTGTCCACTAGTGCGTCGCTCGTACGCGCAGCTTTGCAGTTGTTGCGCTCAGCTTCGATGCTTTCAACCCCTATCGATTTTCTGTGGTATAATAATAATTATTATGATATTGATTATAATAACGACAGAACCCAGGAGATGTGTTTGTTCAAACGGCTCGGAGCTGTTTTTACGAAGATTGATATTGTGCGGGAAATAATATTGTGTTTTAATGTCTCACGCGTTCATATTCTTTATCTCTCTCTTTTTTTAATATTAACTATTCTCATCCCAAACTCAAATTTGTGATATAAATGTCCGTTAGTAAAAAAAGTAAAGAATTGATATATTGTAACTGTCCGGCATCCCTGTGTGTTTTTGCGAATGTTGTCATTTAACACAACAACACTTCTGCAGAAAATGAAAGATGGTGATGTTGACGGTTGCTCTTCAGAGCTGTTCTTTTGGGATAGCCGTGTCGAGCTATCTCCCTCTCTGCTCGCGACGTTTCGCCTTCCACGATGGAACATTGGTGGTGCCACTTGGCATTTTGGGACTGTGCTCAGCGACCGTGTTCAAACAACTTCACGAGTAGCACGGCGACGCATGGCCGGGGAGAAGAGTTTCCCAGCGGCCGCGCCTCCGCTGCCGTTTCGCTCCGACAATCGGAGAAACGCGGCCTTTCTCCTCCCGTTGACGGCGCTGGCGGTGGGGGGCAGAGGGAAAACGCAATTTCTTCTCGGTCGATCTCCGCAGCGCGGCTGATAAGTGGTGGGCAGCAGTGTACAGTACCGTGATGGATGGCTCGAGGGGAAAGAGGAAACCGCTTCGCTCAGCGCGGGGCATGGCAAGTTCACGGCAATCGCTGACCGCGCTTTTAATTGGGAGGAAACCGCACAACTGCCAACTGCGTGCTGCACTGCTCTGGCTAGGGTTGCCACCCGGTCGGCTGTGACCCGGGTTTGACCCCGGACAGTCCAGGAACTGGCATCTGGTGTTTTGGCGGCAGGAATGGATTTGTACGGATTTCTGGTACCGTATTGCTGTGTTGAGCTTTGTCGCCGTAAGCTGCAGAGTTATGATAATGAACCTGAGAAACGTATCCGGGTTTGGTCTACAGTGGCAGACCACAGCACATACATTGCCAGCATTTTAACAAAACATCCGTTTTCATCCTTGGGGGTTCTTATCGTGGAGCAGTAATATTCCCCAATCCCTGGCCCTCTTTTAAGGTCTCGGGATGGCAACTCTACGTACATGTACTGTACAGACAATCCAATTAATGAATGAGTGTTTATTTTTAAGTTGTTGGAGGAATCCGGAGAACCCGGAGGAAACCCACGCAGAAACAGGGGGAGAACACACAAACTCCACATAGAAAGGCACCCGAGCGGGGAATCGGACCGCCTTGTGCAAGACCAGGTAAAACATGCATCACTTGCTGGGTTGGAATGAAGCCACTGGGAAGGAACGCGTTCACTTAGATCAGCGCTTTGTGACCCGCGGGTGAAAGGCGCTCTATAAATGCGATTATTATTATTATTATGCTGCATTCCGCGTAGGGTGCACTGCTGCTTAATGTATTGTTCACACTTGGCCAGACCTCTGACTGTGAATCTGTCATCACTCTATACTTCTATAGCCTTCACAACGTTGGCCGTGAGCATATAGTCAGGTGATGCATGGAAAGTCTTCAGGCTGAAACTCTGCTTATTTGTAAGGGTCTGGATCGGCCACCTTGCAAATTGCAAATGCATACAAATGTGAATTTAACATTGGACCGCCCTTATGGTGGCGACCTGCCGGGTTTAAAACTGTTCTTGTGAACAATGTGAGCGACAGATTGCTGAAAGGTGGCAATTTTAGAACACTGCATTTTAGAATCTATTTTACTGTCAAACATTTAGTGACCACTCAACGCGCTCGCACCGCCTTTCAGTTAAAAGGAATACATTTAGACGTCTTCTCCCTTGACCTCAAAACAATCACAATGCTGTACATTCTATTGTGAGACAAATACACACGGTCATGTTATTGTATATCTCACACAAACGGTTTATACAATTCCATAATGTGAACGAGTCATTGTGAAGGTTGCTTTATTGGATGACTTTCATTTGTGTGTTCTGGTCGTGCCGCGTGTTGTTCACTGTGATGTCCGACGTTTCGCTCCACGAGCTGGGAGCTTTTTTACAAACTGAATCGTTCAGTTCGGATTCCAAACAAAACGCGTTAAAACCCCAAAACACATCGGAGAGCCTTGAAAACTCGACGGAGTCCCGAATAATTCCCAATCTATTACACTTTATTTTCTAAAATTGCGATTCATAGTCACTAGATGTTGTCTCCCCATAATAGATGTTAGATAGAGAGATAGAAGTATATTATTACAGCAAAAAATACCCAGTGGGCTTGCAAGCTCTGGAAGCGGGATTCCTGCGATACAACACACGCTCAAACTAACCAATGCAAACAACATATAAACTCACACGGTGATACGACCAACTCACAGCACCAAATTGTGCAAGGATGAAACCCTAACTGCAATCCATGAAGTAAACAGTAACACACAGTATTGCACAGGACCAAACATGCCCCGTGGTGCCCGGCCGGGGCTGAATGGGGAGGCTCGTTACGAGCCGCTGGGTGTGTTTCTGCTTGCTCGGCAGATGTAGTGAAGCGCGCGCCCGTGCGCCACTGTGCACGCTCCGTGAACCCCTGACTCCTCCATAGCTGTAGGGGTGGCTTCCGTCGTCTATTAACCGCGCGGAGGAACGTCCGATATCGCTGACACTGCTTTCTGTGCGGCGGCGGCGGAGTCTGTGAGGTGCGGAACATTTATGACCGCGGCCAATTAACAAAAACAAACCCCTCCCCCCCCAACACCTTGTGGTAGTTAAAGAGCAATTAAAGATTATAGGTGACGTTATGGGCAATGGTCCTTTCCCATAGCAAACATTTTTTGCCCAAACGGAATATTTTTGTTACCCTTTTTATTGTATGGATGTAGGTTTTCGCAACTCGATTCATGATGGTTGCGCTTCAGAGCTGTCCTTTCTGACAATGATGATGATGACATTGAATGAATATGTGCGAGTTATTACTTGTAATTATTATTTTATCAACCCCTGAGGGATGATGAGTCCACCGCTGAGCGGGGCCTGAACCCGCAAGCTGCCGATGGCGAGCCACACTCGGAGGGAGCTTCGCCGGGTAGCGCTTCTCATCAGCACTTCTAAAAATCAGCGTCAGAGCATCTGCTCTGGAGAAGATTTCTCTGTTGTTCCAAAACAAACGCCAAACCCATTCGTTTGAAAACTGTGTTAAATAACCTGCAGCACCTCAATCGGCTGGCATCTCAATCGTTCTGAAAGTGTCGAATGTGCATCTACAGATTGTCTCCTGCCGCGGCGCGCCTGGGGGTTAAGGATTTCAATATCGCACGTGCCGTACAGTGCAGACGATGGTATCGTGTGAGCGCCGCCTGCTCGCCCGCCCGACGATTCAATCAGTGTTGGCTTCTTGCATCTCGCTTCTTGGCATGACCTTTCTGGCCCCGTTTACCTATTTCAGATGCTATTATTGTTTTTGTCAGCTGTGTTGGGAATGAGACGGTCGGGCCCAGCATTGTTTTTTTTCTCAGCAATCTTTCTCCGGCGGCAGCGCTACTCATCGCTCCACCGTGCCGCCCCAAATCTCAAATATCTATTCCCAAATGTTATCCCGATTGTACTCTTAGTATCATGTCACGGGACAAAGTATCCATTCAGATGTTTTGCTTACAAACTACCACACACTGAAAGCATTAATTCAGAGCTGTAACTTCGTCTTGATTTCAATAGAAACGTAGCAGCGCAAGCATACTAAAGCTGACTGCGAGCCACGGACTCTCTCTCGGGGAACGGTGCTTTCAATTGCCATTTCTGAGACGTCTGTTGCAAGTCGGTACCGTGGTCGTGGCTTTTGGAGGTAACAGGGGTGCCGCGCTCCTCACGAAGCCATCGGCTCGCAGCCAGTCGCCAGATCAATCTCACAGCACTTCTCGGCGCTAAATGAGCGTGGGCACCTTGCCCAACACGAAAGAGCAGCAGATGATACATCAAACACCGGTCATGTAGATCGCTCTAAATGCGGGAGCCATTGCAATATTAATAAAATTGCAATTAAACTTTCATTAAAATTGAAAATGAAATTCTAATGGAACTGTTAATTAAGTGAGAAAATGTTACCGTTCGCAAAATCCAATTTAAATAGAAATCCAACATTGTAATTGACTGGGTGCGTGAATGGGAGGGGAGGTGGGAATGAACTTGTGATATTGGGGATTGATTCTCAATGATCCGAGGTTCAGATCAAGATTTGGGGGAAACGCTTTTGAGGCGGCTGCCCAACGTTTTTGGAACAATACTGCAATGAGCTTAAAGCTACTGTCACTACCTTCAATGAGCAACCTTAGATCCCAATTAGAATTAAAATATCTGCCTGGGTATAGCCCTGCCTTGCGCCCTATGTCTGCCGGGATGGGCTCCGGCTCACCGTGACCCTCTACAGGATTAAGCGGTTTCTGACAATGGATGGATGGGGGAGGGATTGTACTACCTGCGCCAGGAACACAGTAATTAACGAAAAGTATAGAGTAAAACTAGAAAGTGCGTGAAGAAGCGGGGAGAGATGGCCGAGTAGATTTAATACTGGAAGAGGAACACGCGGGTTCGGGAGCACACGCAGGTCAATGCCATCATCCATTCTGTTCAGAGAGGTCAGTGGGCTCGGGTAGAACACGTCACGGCTACAAGGACGATGGCCGATGGTCAAGAGTTATAACGGAGTGGCAGTCAGGGACTGGAACGCGTCTCAGAAGACGTCCATCTCGGAGATGGAGCCAAGAAAGCAGCTCAGGTGCAGCTGCCGGACCCTGATTGTTGCATCGCAGGATTGTGAGGCTGTCATTCAGCAGTGGATCGAACATGGATGATAACGACGGTTAGGAATAGAGCACGCTACAAGATGTCCCAGAAAAACAAGATTTCCCCGAATGGTGAAACATTAATTTCGTGTTGTTTAAATATTTACAATCATGTAATATTTATTCATAAGTCAAATTCAATTTGCAAGACGTGTTTCAGAATTGTATTATGTATGTAGGATACAGTGCTGAAATGTGTACTGTTCACTAAATCTGTACCCGTGCAAAGTATGACATGCAACAGAGCACATATAGCATGTGCGTGTGTCTGTGTTAATTGGCCTGCGGACTAAATTGCCCCCGTTGCACTGTGATGGACTGGCGCCCCATCCTGGGTATAGCCGTGCCATGCGCCCTGTGTCTGCCGGGATAGGCTCCTTGTACAGGATTAAGCGGTTTCTGACAATGGATGGATGGATGGTGTTCCTGTGTGTGTGTGCATGAAGCCTGTAGCCCGTAAGTGCTCGCTAACAGCACTTGACCCTACAGTCTGTCAAGGCTATACGGGGGATTTTGGTCTTTTACCGTCCATAGTGGTTAGCTCACTGAACTAGAACCCGAGAGACTTGGGTTTGACTTTTAGCCGTACAAATCAGTGGTGAGTGGGAATTGAATCTGTCTTGGACTGACCCTGGGGTCATCTCAGCCTTAAAGGAGTACCTGCTCTGGTGTTGAGGAGAGACAAAGGCAGCTGGGGTCGTGTTAGCCACAATACTCCCTCTTGTACCGTATATTTTACACGGGGGATGTAATATAGACAAAGGTTTTACCTTTTCTGGCAATGAGATAAGTGTTAAGATCTTAAAACACCAAATGGACATCTTTTTGCAAAGGTTCAAGTTTTAAGATCTTAACACTTCTGTTTCAACGATGTCCAGAGGCTGACCATCGTGCTTCGAAGCATCGCAAAGAAGAAGAAGAACACTTCTGTTTTTGCCACAAAATGTAAAATCTTGTATATTTTACATTGTTTGTGCACTGGAAAAAATGTGGCCATAGTCTACACGGGGGGTCTTTTTCTGTGTTGGTACGAGTGACAGTCTGTTTCATAGTGAACACGCTTAATTTGAAACATTGAATCTGGGTCAGGCCAGACAGCGTAATCGTGTTATGATTACCCGCACGTTAGGTTGACATCTGAGGCATTTAATTCTGCACATCACCCGAGGGTTATAAGACTGCTGAATAAAGTTGTTTTTGACGTCTGCAGACGACGTGTTGATTTATTTACATCATAAAGAAATCTCAGCTATGAATGACATCACAGAACTGTGTTGAAACATAACTTGATCTTGCCTCTGCGGCAGAGCGGCCCATTGTACCCTTGACACCAATGTGTGCAGCACGGCAGCTGGTCTTTGACAGCTCGCACGTCTGTAGTCTTGACTCCCGATGACTGTGTTGCGTCTGACACCCACCCGTCAGAGGCGAGGAGCCGTGTGTCGCGGTCGCTCGCGGGCAGCGGAGCCGCGGCAGCGATAGCACCGCGTCGCCATCGGGGCAGCACGGTGGCGTAGCGGTGAGTAGCNCCCGATGGATAACTTAAAAAGTGCTATATAGCTAACCGCTTCCTTGCAGCTTATATAAACACTGACTGACTTTCTGACAGCTGACCCTCGGGTGAAATGCGCTCTATAAATGCCATTATTATTATTATTATTATCAGGCAGACAGTCAGACAGTCAGCCGGCCAAACTGCGAGCGTGCGGACAGAGCGGCGTGGGTCCAGCTGTGCACGATTCGCGGCCCAGTGACGGCTCCGACATCGATGGTGAAACCACCATTCGTCTGCAACGGTGTCCAGGGTCTCAACTGATGAATTCCCTTAGCTTCCAAAACTTGATTTTCCATGGTAGATACAGTATGAAAAACGTCGAGGAAATCTTGGAGATCGAAGTTGGAGGAATCTTCCGGACGTAAAAAAGCACAGACAGTGAAAAAGGAGGGCTTGAAAACAAACTGGAGGTAAAGAGAAATGAAGAGAGAGAATGGCGAGTGGCCTGCTTTGCGCGAGGCGAGCGGCCGGGCGTGAAAATAATGAGAATCTCGCAGACAAGGGAACGAAGCAGAACGAGAGAAACAAATCCCAAACCAGTAATTACCAGGGCGCATAGACAGTGATGGAGCGGAAGGGTGGCGGGTGGGGATGCGATGACAGATAGCCTCCTAGACGCTGTGGAGATGTGTCGGCAAAATGATCCTCACGCATTGGCGGTGCCGTGCACACAGCCTGCAGCTGCCTGGCAATCGCTTCACCGTCGCTCTCGCTGCTGGCCTGTGGCAGGTGATGCCTCTTTATGTCGCACAACACAAATCCCAGCCGTGGATATTCAGCAGGGCGGGACAGCAGGGCGGGACGGCACGGCACGCGAGTGATATTAATGTTTGACACTGTTTTGCATCGGACTAGGGCCCATATATGATAGACAGGGTCTCTGCCTATAAACACCCGGCAATTCATTGTTTCAAGCGAGCCTGATTCTTCTGGTGAGACACGGAATCTTGAAACCGGTCCCGCGCTTGCTTGCATTAAGCCAATGCTTCTGAAAAATATATCGTTCGGAAGTCTTTGTGGCTGATGGGATGTGTAAAATATATATATATATATATATATTTAAGAGGAGGGTGACCCGGTGTAGTGGGCCAAGCAGAGCCCACCACGCCAGCACCCTCTAGCACCATCCCTGTTCAATCACCTGGTCAGAAGGGGGTCATTAGAAATTCATGGGGGATCAAGTAGTGAACCACCCGTATACAGTGTGCAAATTATAAATAAAAACCTAGAATCAGAAAGACATCTCAACACGAGGGTGAGACTCAACAAACGCGTGCTGGTGTGCAGTACCCACCGACACGTGAACCTTTGCTCAGGGGCAACAAAACAATTGTGGCCGAGAGAAGAGATTGATCCACTGAGATGTCTGCAAATCCCCCGCGGCAGGTGCAGCCGATACTGCCAGCGTGAATACGGCGCGATCCATCTGTATTTCTATCAGCCCTCCAGAACACGGCAGCGTGGCGTGACGTTTCCTAATGAGCTTAGCTAGTTATTTATTGAAACACTTCACCTGTAAAAAAAAAAGCCCATGAGACGGAATATCTCTTTTGGCAGTTTTTCCATGGTGTAAAATTATTCACATACCCGCAAGCACGTTTTGACAAGTAAACAAACATTTTAAATAACTTAATCTTCATCTTCATTGTCAGAAACCGCTAAATCCTGTTCAGGGTTGCAGGGCGCAAGGCAGGGCTATACCCAGGATGGGACGCCAGTCCATGACAGGGCACCGGGTGCAATTTAGTCCTCAGGCCAATTAACCTGTGGGAGGAAACCGGAGTGGCTGACGGCCAATTAACTAACCAGTGTTTTGTTTAATTTGTGGGAGGAAATCAAAGAAACCGGAGGAAACCTAGGCGGGAATCAAACCACCTCGGGCAGGTCTTTCTTTTTGATACGAGGCCCGGATGTTACTACTGCAGCCTTCATAGGTGCTGGCTGGCAGTACTTGATCCTGCAGTCTGTGGAGGCTGTGCGGGGGATCTTTGTCTTTTGACCATGTTTCACCGAGCTGGTCGGTGTGAGTGCGGGGCCCACGGAATCCTTGTTGGTATCGCTTGCCACTGATGATAGGTGGCCAGGTGGCCAGGAACTCAGGTGGCCAGCTTCTTAGCGCAGTGTGCAAACCACCTTGCCTGCCTCTGCTCCACCCGTAACAGAGTTGTATTCACATGTGCAATTTCATGTCCTCATAGTTTCCTATTTTCCCATTTCGGTGTTTTTAGTCTCTTAAACATGTTAGCACAAGATGGACGCAAAGTGGCTCTGTCATGCTTTAGGAGCAAATGCGACTGCTATCTAAACAGTCTCACGCTTGTTGACCGCAGCTTGTCTTGCAAGAACATAAGTCTCCTGGGAACCAACGTTTTGGTCAATCACCACCTCGCTTTGCTAAAACAACAAAGTGTGACGGAGTTCTTAAGGCTGCACCTGCATGCAACGCTCCGTTTACGTCGATGGTCCAGCGTGCATGGGGAGCAGCAGTGGTGAGAGCGTGATTATCGTGGTTATCACGTTCATCTCTGAAACCCAGCATGGTGAAGTATGGTTACACAACTCCCATGACCAACATGGCACGGGGAGGCATTCAACCAACAAGGTTAACAAACAGTTGTGTAAAGTTATCCACTCACCATTGATTATTTTAAAAAAAATAAAAATTCGATCTTTATAGCTCTACAAATGCCCACCAAACACCTCCAGTTTGATGTACTAAAGCAACTCATTAAGCAGTTGCGAACAGCAAAAAACATTTCCAAGCCTCTATAAAGCATCAGATAACCTGGAAGCTACGGACAGCAGTCAAAAGATTCACACAAACATCTCAAGCTTACCAGGAAAAGCCCAAATGTCTTTCGAAATCCCACTGGGAACTATTTACAGCCGTCAACCACTCACTTCTGTAATGAGGCTCAATGTTTGCCTCCCGTACCCATGGGCTGATGAGTGTTCAGCGCTTCCACGTGGGAACCGGCCTGACGTGCTGCATCTGCAGGACCACACCTGCTCGTGGGACCAAGAAAACACGGGGTGACCAATGATAAAGCCATGTTTTTTTTTATCTCCGATTACACTTCTGGATCGAAACTACATCACTCTCTTTATGACAAAAGGACGCTTCAGGCCAAAGCTCTGTACTCTGTGAATGGCTTTAAAACATTTTGACAACATATCAGGTGAAGGATGTGGTTATGTCCGAAGGGGATTTGAGATTCACTACATTCCCCTCCTGCACAGCGGCCCCGCTCCCCGTTTGATCGGATAGCTAATGGTGCTGAAAGCCATAAAGCCCTTTTCAGCTCCCTCCCGCCTCCAACAAAACCCGCTTTCCTCCGCTACCGCAACAGTTTCCCAGTGTGCACAACTTTTCTGCCGTTTCCCCATAGAAAACCAGCAAGTCCGGGATGGGATCCGGTGTCTGATTTTGCTCCCCGCGCCCACACCCACTGACCCATTCAGCAGACAGCAGCTTGTCTGCATGAGCGACATCGCTTGTCATCTCCAACGTAATCTCCTGTCTGCCGCCTCTCATCCCACCACGCTCCTCTCCACGCGCTCCTCTACTGCTCGCCCCCAGTCAACCTTCGCTCAGTGGGAGGCCGCGCACTCTCTTCCGCTGTCCTCAGAGTCTGTCACTGCGGACCCCCAGTCATCCACGTTGCTGACTCCACGCTTAAAACGGTCATTTTGTCTTTTGCCTGTGACTGCCTGCCTCTCTATATATATAAAATAGGTCCACTGTTGTATGTGCAACTCAACGCCTGAAGATGCCTCCAACGTGGGAGGTGAAACGTCTCGAGGGAGAGCACTCGACACGGCTATCCCGAAAGAACAGCTTTAAAAAGCAACCATCACTATTGTTTATTATCACTGTAAGCAGTTCTGCATATTGTTACTATTTGTTTAGCATGTTAAAGACAACTGTCATTTCTTTAACTCGCAGGCTTTCATGACCAATGTTATCCATAGTGAAGCTATGTTTCTGAGTTTAGGTCACATGACCAAAACTCATAAACAGAGCTTCACTACTGTAATTTGTTTGATTGCATTTAATCAGCATATGTCTGATCCCGTTATTATCAGCTCAGCAGGCAGAATCAGTCAATAATAAAACACAATAATGGTTCACTGTGCGCTGGTTTAAAAATATTTCGATAAATCTAGGGCAACTGTTAATCCTGATGCAGCCATTTCTCTAACACACTTTAAGCCTGGAACACCGGGGAACATCCGGTGCTTGATTGTCAATGCTGTCCCAAAAATGCATCAATCACCATTATGAATGTTTTTATTTGGTATGGACCGGGATCGCATTGGGCTCTTGCTAGTGTGAAAACCAAGGACCGTTGGGGCTTTATAAAGTGGATGTGATTCTACATTTATGTGAGCATTGGTGATTGCACAACGCAGATTGGCTCTCATAAAACTAACGCTGCACAAATACACTATTTGCGTTTCTCTTCACAATCGTTCACACTCAATTCATTTAGAAACCCATGTGATATAAACGTCACATAAATCAAACCCGCCCTGGCATGCACATTCTACTCCGTTTTTTTAACGTATGTTACGTATTACATAATTGAGTTTTTAATAGAGACACATAGAGACTCATAGAGACATATTAATTCATTCATTGTCAGAAACCGCTTAATTCTGTACATGGTCGCGGTGAACCGGAGCCTATCCCGGCAGACACAGGGCGCAAGGCAGGGCTATACACAGGATGGGACGCAAGTCCATCACAGGGCACCAGGGGCAATTTAGTCCGCAGGCCAATTAACCTATGCAGCAACATGTTTTTGGACTGTGGGAGGAAATCGGAGTGCCTGGCGAAAACCCACGCAGACACGAGGAATGTATAATGTACTATATTTAATTATCCATCCATTTTGTAAACCGCTTGTCCTGGTGAAGTTAAAACCAAACATTTCCAATGTCTTATGGAAACACAAAGCTGTTGACATCTACGGTGATTGTAATAGCTTGGAAAACCATAGATAACAAAATGTTTGAGTTGTAACTTCTTCTTCTTTGCGATTCTTCGAAGCACGATGGTCAGCCTCTGGACATCGTTGTCTTTCAGCTCCTCGGCCTCGAAGTGTTTGGTAGAATTTGCAGGCAATACCAAGTATTACCTGACAGGGATCGCGACGTGAACGCTTCTACCTTGACCCCCAGTTGTAACTAAAACCATCGTGCTTTGAAGAATCGCAAAGAAGAAGACTAAAACCTACGTTTAATATGGCAGTCAAAGGTGAAAAGATACCCTGTCATGCCGAGTGGTTGACGCAATAATATGAACCTTATGACAGGTATTATTTGAAGCGTGCACCTCTGTTGTTCCAGATACACATTGGGCTCAAGCAACTGAACCATTTGCTGACAGTTTGATATCTAAGTGGGAATCAGGTATGTGCTGAACCAATGTTTATTGTTGTTAGGTATTGTGGGGAAAGCAGGGCGAGTCAAGTGTTGATGCAACTCATTTGAAATCGACCTCCTCGTGTAACATTTGTACTTTTTTTATATCCCTGAAAAGAGTAGTAACAATATATACTTGAGTATGAAACTGTGAGGGGCGGGACGGTGGCGCGTTGAGTAGCGCTGCCGCCTCACAGCAAGAAGGTCCCGGGTTTGAATCCTTAAGGTGTGGTCTAATGTGAGTTTTGCTAAATAATTTCTATTCTTTGATAGTAGGATACGCCACGGATCAATTCTGGGACGCGGATAATGATAATAGCGGATAACAAGGGCACAGATAGGAAGATAATTCTGGTGACTAGTAGCTTCATAACAGCTGCCAAGCTGCTGAAATAATGTTTTCAAGTGTGCTCACAAATCTAAATACTAAATCACGTAAAACAAATATGAACTACTTTCCTCCAAAATTGTCAAAAAATGTACGTTTAACTTCAATCTGTGCACAAAACCCGCTAAGTTGTATACAGGTCGGTATGCGTAAACTGTGCGGCAGGGCTCTGCAGGGTCATGCTGCCACCTGGCGTCTGGTTTACTCAAGAGACCAAGACGGTCTCATTTTGAAAGTGACCTGGGTCACCAAAACAACAAAAGCAATGACATAACAACACACGCGTGGCGCGGTGAGTAGCGCTGCCGCCTCACAGCAAGAATCCCAGGTTCGAATCCCTACTCCCGTGCCTTCCAGTGTGGAGTTTGCATGTTCTCCCCGTGTCCGCGTGGGTTCTCGCCACGCATCATAAATAGTCATGAGTTGATATTGACGATACGATGTCTGGTCCACTCTCCTTGGACTGCTGTCACCGCGACCCTCACCAGGACAAGCGGTTTAGAAAATGGATGGATGGATGGATACTCATGACTGTTAATGAAATACTCAGGGACCAAGGTCACATTCTGGCAGGTCATTACAACAAATCCAACTGACGACCATCTTTCTAAGGGATAACTGCACAAATCAAGCGCACTGACTCATGCGATTGTGACTCAGCGAGATGACGTACGCTTGCTAACATAATCAAACAGCGGAGCACCATTCCCACGGCAATATGGCCGATGTGGCCTAAATGCACATCGCGCGCGGGGTTTCGTGCGACTTCACACGTGTGACCCGACCCGTGCACGGAAGGTGAGAGAGCAGGGAGCGAGAGTTACAACAACACAACTAAACAGCATCAACACAACGAAACAACATGTCCAAGAGACGCGTGCGATGGATAGCCGAGCTGGCCAAGCGCGTGCGGGAGGTGTGGGCCGTGACGCGGCGGCAGCCCGACAGCGTCCGCTACGCGCTCGACCCGGCCACGATGCGGAGGCCGCACACGGGCCGGCGGCTCCCGGCGCGGGCCTGGGCGGACGTGGCCCGCGAGGCGCGCCTTCCCGCGCTGCTGGGCGCGGCGCGGCGCGCGGGGCTCGGCCGCCTCGCCACGCGGGCCTCGTGGCTCACGCTGCACGGCGACGGCGCCCCGTGCTTCTGGCGCGTGACGGCCGTGCGTCTCGACTACACGGCCAGCGTGAGTGCCCCTGCAACGCGCCGCATGCCCCGCACGCCCGGCCCACGCGGCCCCACACGAACACACGCCACACACACATGGCACATGTGTCCCACACGTGTACGTGCTGCACCAACGCGCCGCGTGTTGTCCCGATTTGACACGTTCTCCACCAGCGTGTTACATACTTATTGCACATACACAAACTCACGTGCCTAAACGCTCAAGCGTGTGTCAGACACGTGTTGCGCCACTTAGACACATCGTATTCCTACGTGACAGGATTTCCATACCTGGGTGTCACACGCTCGTACTCTACCGACGTGCCGGACACGTGATGGACCTATAGGTGCCCGCACACATCAGTGCGCTACACACCGTGCCTGCGTGCTACAGTAGTCAATGCACACATACGTAAATGCACGTTACACATACGGTCGTGTACGTGTGTGTGTGTCGTGCACAGATGCTATATGCTCAGTCCGTGTGCTACAGCAGAGGTGTAGGGAATTTCAACGGGACCTACATATCTGTTTTATTGACCTGGTGAAGGCCTATTATACCATCAATAGGCCAGGGCTTTGGATTATTCCTCATGTATTTGGGGTCCCTGACTCTGTCGTCTCAGTCAGCCCATGGCACCTGGGTCTGTCCCATGACCTCCTGTCGAAGAGCCTTCGACACTTCGCGTGGCCTCAAAGTGCATCTGGCCTGGCACAGGTGCCGTAGCGACGTGCCCGCCACTTAGTGGCGAACGGTTGTTGTTGTTGTTGTGTCGTGCAATTGCACGCTTTCACGGGTCAGATGAGACAAACGCGTCGCCTGTATCCGTGCAGGACCTGGACCATGGGAAAGCGTGGGGCGTCCTCACCTTCAAGGGTGAGACGTGCAGTATTGCAGTACACATCTACATGTGCACCACACCCCTGCTTGTCACTGCTGCTGGATAAGGGCCTGTCCACGCTGTGCGTGGTGGTTATTTGACTATACTTCACCCTGGTCAGTGCGAGTTGGAGAATGCGGTAGGATAGAGTTAGAGCATGGTGCAGCTCATCCGTGGGTTCGTTGTACTGCCCACGGAAGCCGCTTCATTCAAGTAATATATTGTGGTCACCAATGAAAACACTAAACAGGCTCAAGCCTGCTGAGCATTCAAGTTGAGTAGAGATGGGGCGCTTTCATGGTGATTGCGTCGGCAAAGCTGCGTGTACTTCTTGATTTCGTTTAACATGGTCCACAGTTACAATTAAGCCTACTACAGTACATGACTTCCAAACAGTCTGCAATATCTGCCCTTTGCTGAAAGCGTTTCAAAAATTTTCAATCTGGCGATGCAACGTTTCTAATTTGATCGCCTCTATTCACTTCTCTCACTGTAAGCGCCAATTGGAGCAACACGAATTAGGTGTGTATTAATGTGCGGGTTACCCACCAAGAGGGTCGTTGGGGATTATTTTGAAAGTCATATTTGGCCCTTGGTGAGGAAAAGGTTTCACCCCTAATCATCCGTGTGGGTGCTGTAAAGACGACGCGGGGTTGCTCGTGTTTCCTCCATCCTTCTAGATGTAGATGTTTATTATTACAACAGAAAAATACCCAGTGAGCTTCCAGGCTCTTTACGGGAACTCCTGCGACACAACAAACACGCGAATTGCTGACAATAATCCTGCAGGCAAGACGGAGAGCGAGGCCCGCGAGATCGAGCAGGCCATGTACCACGACTGGCGGCTGATTCCGCGGCACGAGGAGGCGGCCTTCGTGGCGAGATGCGTCCCTGGCGCGCAGGAGGAGGCCGCGGGCCCCCGGCTCGTGCCCTTCCCCCCACTCCTGCGAGCCGTGGTCCTGGCGCGCGCTGCCAAGGAGGGTCGTGAGCAGAGCGAGCCCATGCTCGACCTCAGCTTGGTCACGTTAAGCAAGCAACTGCAGCGGCTGAGGGAGGCACGGCTGAAAGGCAGATGCCTGTAGGCGTGTGAGGAGCAGTGTCAAACGTGGAGGGATTGTTTTGTTCGTCGCCATCGTTGTCTCCCTTAAATGTTGGTGATTTCCACGAGCCCTGTGGTTTAGACTCGTGTGCTGGATGTTCTCTGATCTGACGGTTGCTCTTCAGAGCTGTTCTTTCTGGATAGCCGTGTCGAGAGATCTCCATCTCGCTCTCGCGACGTGTCGCCTCCCACGCGACGTGTCGCCTCCCACGCGACGTTTCGCCTCCCACGCCTGATGATGCTTCCATCATGAATCGAGCCGTGAAAACCTACATGGTTACGTTCTCTGATCTGAAAATGTCAGTCTCTGTTTCAGAATGAACAAACGTCCATGTTTCTGTCCCTGCTGGCATTACAGTGCGCGCGCTTGCATGTTCGTGCTTGCATTTGTCTAAAAGTGACACATTGCACCCGTGTAACAATGACGCGTTGCACTCATGTAATATACTTTACATTCTAATAAATATTAACCGAGAAACTGACATATTTATGGTATTGGCGTTCATTAGCCGATCTCACACGTGTGGTCAGCCGAGGTGACAGTGATAGAATCTGCCACTAGGTGGTAGTGTTTGCCTGTTGCATTGGCGTGTACGGTGGTCTTTAGCCATTGCCATTCCTAGAACAATAACAAATCTGTTTGTCTGTTCTCTATCCTCTAATTTAGGCACTATCCTTTGGAGTAAGCCAGATTTGGTTGCTCTATATGTAGTTTTGTATCAATTATGTTTGAAAGCGCAATCAACTATTCAACACCTTAGATTTTGAATGGGTGAGGTGTATGGTTAACAGTTGTTTACATGTCGGGTTTGTTGAAATGTCCACTCCTCTCCTGTGAGCTGTAGTTATTCCCGCTAATTGTCCTAAAGCAGAAATCACGTGTGGACGAAATGTAAGTGTGAGCTGGAAGTATTAATGCGTAGTTCAGGATTGATACGAGAAATGAATATCATAATTGCCATCGCAAGGTTGCACGTTCAAATCCTGGTTGAGGGCTAATGCAGCTCCTCATTCCTCTGGGGTCAATAAAATTAGTACCACTTTGTGGGGTAGTGAAGAGTGGGTGGCTTATGGAGAGGCTTGCCCCCCCCCCCCGTCATAGGAATGTGTAGTTTCGCCCACTGGCTTACAGATGTAAACAGAAGATGAGCACTGCTTCATTGCTCATTTGAACAACAAATCGCTATCTTTAGTCTGCACTACGCCTGTATGGCATGTGCCAGTATCTCATACTTGACTCTATAATAGATACATTTGTGTAAAAAAACATAACATTGGCCAGTGGTCTGAGTACTGATAAGGCACCTTGAAAGTTTCTTATTTTCACACTTGTTTACCTAGGAAACCTTGCTGAGTCTGAAGAATAATTTTCAAGAGGGGTTATGCCAAATTTGTGTGGGTGATGTTACAACTATATGTTTATATCCAAATTCAGTAATTTGCAGAAGACGTTTTTCCACTGGAATGTTTGGCCCATCCCAGTTATACTGTATTGTATTTTGTAGCTCTGGGAGGACACTGGACAACCCAGAGGATACCCTTGCAGAACTGGGGAAGAACTTACACACTTCATGTAGAAAGGCAAGAATATAAGCTAGCCCCTTGCTGTTAAATACATGTATTTGCTACCGCATACCCCACCCACTCAAATAATAGCAGCCTTGTTGAAATAAACATGGAAAAAGCAGCTCAAATGTTTTAACTATGTTTTGAATGTTGTAGCAGTTTATTGTTTCTCATTATATTCACGGTTTTGTCCAGACGATGTGCAGACAGGATGTTCACTGAGAATACCAAACCTACAATTTCAAGAAACGTGGGACAGACTGTTGGGGATGATATTGTGTTTTTACGTAATAGTCAATTTTTATCCACAACTAAATAATCATTGGCATTGTTGCCAAAATAGATTGCGTAATAGACCACTTTTTACATTCAGTATCAGAGTCACGCTTGCTTAAATAAATGTTGGAGAATAGCCAGATACTTACAGACAAGGAAATCTGTATTAAATACTGGTCCCAGTCTGATATAAAACTATATAATTCGTAACAATCAGCGTCAAATAACTATATATTATGTGTGAGACGAGGCTTTTCAGAAGGTTCACTAGTCTGATGGGGTTTATACTGGACGGAAATAGTTGACATTGTAAACTTGCCATTTATCACATTCTGCTAGGTACTAAGTGGCGACCACAGCCTTTGCCTTGCTTTTGCCAGCAGCTGTTAAATTGACCCGTGTTATTTATTATGTATTTAGTAATACGTGCTTTGGAAATGGCGTATATAGGAAAATTGGCACATTGATGCCGATTCTTTCTCTGGCGCTCATATATAAGCATGTCACTTGATTTGGGGAACCCATAAAAAAAATCTACTAACTTGCTGGGATCTGTGCAAGAAATCAACATGAACATCAGGCTCTTAGAATGTTGTGGGTTTTTTGGCTTTTGTGGATTATTCACTATAATCATTGATTCAATTTCCGATGTAGGTTTTTTTATGTTCTTGCAAATTACGCTTTCTTAATCATACATTCCTGCCCAGACGCATACCCAATCTGTTTAATTCTCTCATCAACCATAGGCTCGCTGGCTCTGTGCTGTGTAAACGAATATGCAATAATACGGGCGGTTTGCGTCCAGATGTGCCCTTGAGTGCTTTGCCATCTTGTGTGGTGAGGAAGCATTATTGCTATGGATTAGATGAGATACATTAAAAATTCCACGTCGATTTTAGCTGAGTGGAAGGTATTTTATCATGTTTTAATGTCAACATCCATCCATCCATCTATTTTCAGAAACCGCTTAATCCCGTACAGGGTCGCGGTTTATTGTCAACATTTTAAATGGAATTTCTACTTCCTGCAAACACATGCTTTTGTATTAGTGACATGGAGAAGGGTATGACTAAAATGTTGGCTCTTGCATTTCTCTGAAGATGACATGGCCAATAAAAACACCAAGACAAAAAATAAAAACAACTCCAACCGACCTTTCCTGATGGTAACCCTCATAAAGTGAGCTCTAAGCCAAGTACAGACTTCTGGAAACGAATTGTTAAATCCATGGCGTGTAACGAAAACTCTCTTATGGTTTGTGAACCATAACCCAAAACCGAAGCATTGTTTTCACTCTCGAACGAAAACCGTCCATACATTGTCAGAAATCGCTTAACCCTGTACGGGGTGAGCCGGAGCCTATCCCGATAGACACAGGGTGCAAGGCAGGGCTATATCAATGATCGGACGCCAGTCCATCACAGGGCACCAGGCGCAATTTGAACTGTGGGAGGAAACCGGAGTGCCCAACAAAAACCTACGCGGACACGGGGAGAACATGCAAACTCCACACAGCACGTCACCCGAGCCGGAACAATTTAACTAAATGCTGGATAGACACATAAAAACAGGCACGGAGACAAATATTGAGATAGCGAGAGAACACCTTAGACTCAGACATAGAGACAGAGCGAGACAATCGGATAGAGATACAGACACGGAGACAAAGCAATATCGACAAAGACGGGAATAGATATGGATAGACCACGATATAGATCAGGTCTTTGAGTCATTTTCTCCTAAATTTGCATGCTGTGAGTAAAATGTATTTGCTGGGCATTTAAATCTGACTGCATCTCAAGACACTGCAGAGCCGAGAGCGTGTCTGTGTAGAGGGGCCGTCACCCTGCCAAACACGTTGGAATTTGTGCACAGAAATTAAATTGTGCACAGAATTTTGGTTACGAATGACCATATGTCTAAAATCAATAAACCTGCCAAAACAAAACAAAGGGAAATAAGTATGTAATATCACAGAGCGGGCAGCTATTATTATACGCTTGCACTGGGCAGTAACCGTGTGACTAGTGCCTCAATTTAAAGATGCTTATTTTCCATTGATGAAACAAAGACTTGACGAGAAATACCGTCAAGCTTTTGACACAGTTCCAACATCCTCTGCCTGCTAATTAAGTTGAGATTAATTTGAGGAAACCGACTACAGGGGCTGGCATTAATAAAGAGTCGTCCGTATTAATAGGAGGTGGGGGGGGGGCTTTGGGACCGTATAGTTGAGTGCTGAGGTCTTGTCTGCTTAATGATGAAAGGCACCGGGAGGAAACGGAGTGACGGGACCTCAGTTGGGTTCCAACACAGCTGTCCGTGCTCGCGCCTACCGAGTGTGTAAACAGCTTGCGGGCCGGCCCTCTCGGCCTCCCCTCACAGCCCCTCAACCCCGTCCCGCCTGCGCCCTCCCAGCCACCCGCCCGCCCGCCCGCCCGCCTCCCTGACAGCAGATCAAACGCCATCAAGGGCCCCCGGCGAGGGAGGTGTCCCCGAGTAAACCGCGGAGCGCGCGGGTTGAAAAGGCTATGTCACTCGTCTCGCAATCGGAAACTAGCGGCTGTTCCGTTGCACGTGTGACTACATTCGGAGGCAGGGTGGCGCACCGTTGATGCTCGTGCCTCGCAGCGAAAAGTACCTGCGTTCGATTCCCTACTCGGGCGCCTTTTTCCTTGGGGTTTGTTTGTTCTGTAGTGATGTAGGTTTTCACGGCTCGATTCATGATGGTTGCTCTTCAGAGCTGTTCTTTCTGGATAGTCGTGTCGAGTGATCGCCCTCTCTTCCTCGCGACGTTTCGCCTCCAACGTTGGAAGGGTTAGGTATGTTCTTTCGCTGCTCTGCGTGAGTTTCCTCCTGGTTTTCTCCTCCCGTAGCTAGACACACACAATATCAGTACGTTGGTCAAACATCTGAATGTTACACATTGTGGCTTTCCTGGGTAACTGAGCGATGATTGTCATGCCGCCGATAACGCCACGAGAGCGCATCAGGAGCGCCGCGTGCCGTGCCGCGAACGAACGAGTGGTGCCGCGCCGCGCAAAACACGTGACAGTGTTTAGAGCACAGCTGGGCATCCTCGCGTTTTAACTTGTGGCCGAATCGGGAAACAATTACGTTCGGGTTAGGAAGGAATTTTCGTCAAAAGGGCTGAAGTCACTCTTGGCTGCCAACACGACTCACTTAAGAGAGCGACGTCCTCCGAGGCCGCCGCGCAATTAACTCGCGCACATTGTGCACTTGCCGCTTGACCCCGGTGACAAACGCAGGGAGAGACGGAGCCGGGCTCGGGGAGCTGCTGCGTTCGTTTCCTGCCCTTTTGCCCCTGCGTGGTGGATGTCCAGCGAGCAGCGTCGCGGGCGGATCACGGCGGGTTGACCCGTTTCACGTCGCTTGGCGATCGCTCGTGACGTTGCAGGATGTAATCTCTTGTGGACATTGGAGCCGCTAAGAGTGCCCCTAAACAATTTGTGCATTGTTTGTTTAAATGTTTTACACACACCGAGAAGGAGAGTGTTTTTTTTTTCTGTAGCCGTAGAGATATGTGTCGGGTGAAATATACGCGACCTTGCCGTGACTCTTGTGAATGCTGTTAAACTCACAATCTAGAAACCACGCTTATTAAACCAGTTATATTTGCATTGTCTAAGACCTTGCTAAAATTAATGATAACATGTTTTTATATTTGTGAAATATTTACCATTATCTGTCTCGACAATGAAACATTATTGTATTTTGTTTGAAGCGGCTTTGGGGAGGGCTTCACATAGCAGCGGATTGATCATGGGAGGTGTTGATGATTACAACATATATGAATAGGGCTTGGTGGCGCCGCGTGGGCCCATAGAGCTCCAGTGCAGGGCCCCGCGAGCGTGCCCGGGTGTCGGCTCTGTTCGGGTCCCCGTGCGTCTCCGCGCTGAAGGGATGACTCGTGCGGAGGCGGCCAGCGCAGGTGGCGGATTTACGCGCGCGGGGAAGCCAGCGCGTGTCGAGCTGGCACGTCACTTAGTATCTCACTCATTCTTACTGACGCCCACAAACACACTCACCCACTCACCCAGCCACTCGGTTTGCCACCCGTCTGCGTTTGACCTGGGAATGGGCATCCGTGCTTGAAATGTGGTTTTGTTTGATCTGCATCACGGTACGCCGCAGTTTTTACAGAGCCTCGCCGACTGAGACATGTGTTCGGGTTTGGTCTGCGGTGGAGAGAGTGGCAACCTCGCTCACACATGTCCTGACCGTTGCTCTGCAAGTCGGATCGAGTTGCGGTAACCTCTGGTTGCAGTATAGTTATGCAAAGGTTGCCGAGTCACATGAGCCAATGACACCGCAGGGAAAATGTCGGCCTCAGATTCCCAACAGAGCAGTCATTCCTCTTGACCGATATCCCCACTTAACCTCCAGCACAGTGTGTAATTAACATTCTCTACACACACAATTTTTACCATATTCACGGATTAGGCAATCATCTTGTTTCCCCTCCATAAAGCCGTTTTTTCATATGCTTGTAAGATGCTGTTCTGTGTTGGGTTTATAGGCTCCTATCCACGTATCTCCGTACTCCTCCTTGTTTTCTCCTGTATTTGTTATGCTATTTCTTACTGTAATAATAAATATATATCTATCCATAGTCTAGTTTTTTTTCTCAGTTAGGTCACGTGAAAAGTGTATAAGTGTTGTTAACTCTCCTCCAACCCGATACAGCCAATCAGTAAATGGTTGTCAGGTGAAAAAACGTGCCAATTCGTTACCACTTCAGCAAACTAGACTATGGATAACATTGGTCACGAAAGCCTATATCTAGCTACCTTGTTAACAATCATTGGAGACGTGTGAAGCATATTTGCTATTCTTTCATGATTTGTATTTTCAAATTTCTATAATTATCCCCATTAGTCGATGTCCATAAAAGGGTTTATGTTCAACAAGCTGTTGGTTTTTTTTACAGACTGCAGAGTATTCCAGGCATCCACTACAAAATCAACTCATTTTGCCCTCTATACGTAGTATAAAAAAAACCCTGTAACCAAGACCACGTTTCAAACAATTAAGGTTTGGTATTTCTGAAAATATGTGGATCTTGCATGCTTTTGAAAACGCTTTCCAAAATATGAACCCAGAACTCACCACTGTCCAATAACCCACCGTCTGAAGTGGCTTCCTCTGGCTCACTCATCGTTCCGTGGACGTGCGGCTCTCCGCTCCACGCTAAATGCTCCTCTCGTCTCTCAGCAAGCCTGTACGGCTGATAAACGGCTCTCCCCCCCGCTATATTAGTTCCCTAACAGAGCAGTGAACTTGCCGTTTGGACATCAAAAAGATTGGGGCGATAAAATGAAAAGGCATTGTGGGAGACCGGCACTGCCAGCACACCTGCACATTTGTTTTAGGTAATTGACCGCCCTGGGTCCGCGCAGGCCACCTGCGCCCTCCGCCATCACTCGGAGCCTCATTAGTGGAGAAAGACACAAGATTCATGAGCGAGGATAGTGGGTGAGACGAGAGAAGAGACTGGGAGCCTATCCCGGCAGACACAGGGCGCAAGGTAGGGCTATACCCAGGATGGGACAATAGTAAATTAATAATTGATGTTGTTCACAAAACATCGTCTTTATAGTAGGTGTGGGTCACGATGCTTGAGTGAAATGACATACATCCTCATAAGGGAAAGATACACGCGTCAATATTCACGCGAGCAAGAATCGCCGCGCTCCGACGCAGGAATCCCTTAAGGAGCTTGCAAGCTCACTGGGTATTTTTCTGCTGTAATAGACATCTATCTACCTATCCGATGTTGGAAAACGCGACGGAATGTGATCATCACCCGTGCAGCCACTAGAGGCACTGCCATTCATCACGGTGTTGGAAAAGAAGGAACGACCCTCAAACTCGAAGCGTGACAATTCATCACATCGCCACGGGGGTGGATGGTACCGCCCGGAGTTTGTCCAATTGGTCAAAGTCCCCTTGTCTATGAAATTGTCTGTTGGTATTCCCACGTGTGTGTGTGTGTGCCCCGTGTACGGAGTGCTGGGGAATACGGCCGTCACGGCACCGGGCGTGCAGGAATGTAGCTGTGGGCCACAGCGGGCAGCAACATGTGTTTCGACTCAGGCAGCCTGTGACCAGCACAATTGCATCGCATCTGGAAATTGAAAACAGTCCCCCAAGTCGTTGTGTATTTTTAAGACAAATAGTACAGAAGTGCCGTAAATTCCTTTTTTTGTTAATTTGAAGTGTCCACTATGTGTCAGCCAATTTCTCTTTAAGTGCGCCACTACGTTTTGGTACAAATCGCTAAAGCAACAGTCCCGTGTTGTACCTGATGCAGGAGGACAGGCCGACAAATCCTTATTTATTAACCAGACGAGAGCCCATTCAAGCTGCAGCTTTTTTTCTCACGAGAGACCCGAGTCGCTATCGGAGATAAATACAATTGCGCTTTGAGCGAACAAAAAATGGACAAAGATTACAAATCACACAAATTATAAAAAAACCCAGTTACGTTTCAAAGTTCATACGTGGAAATGTTAACACGTGAGAAACTATAACCAATCCAGGGTCCAGTTGAGATGGAAAAGAAGGTTCAATTTATGGATTGGACTGCCCAAGGAATGAATCTAGTTGGTTGTTAAATGCTGAAAGAGACGTGTGAAAGAGACGTGATTTTTAATCAAATACGCAGATGCGTGTCAGCCGGGATCACTGAAGTATGCTTATGTACGCCTGATGATGCTTCTAACGTGGGAGGCGAAACGTGTGGGAGAGAGGGAGATCGCTCGACACGGCTATCCCGTGTCGAGCAATCTCTGAAGAGCAACCGTCATGAATCGAGCCGTGAAAACCTACATCAGTCCATAAAGCACGCTTAAATGATGCTGGCGTTTCCGAGGCACGTGCACACAGCCGAGATGCGTGATTCCCGTGCTGGGATCAGCGGCGAGCTGCGAGCGGCTGTCTGTGTATCTGTCGTGCGTTTTTTCCGCACGGCCGGAGCGGCATTCCGCTGTTAATGAGCCTCTCGCGCACCCCTCGGCCGCTCATTCAGCAGCAGATTTCATCTGGACAGCGAGGAAGAGGACGGGGTGGGGAAGAAAAAGATGATTGTTTCCCGAAAGCAACGGGCGCTTCCCATGAGCGATGCGCAGGTGTGTCTCATTATCCGGAGCGATCGGAATGTATCCGCATGCCGATGGCCGCGCCGCTCATGCTGTAGCGCCCGTTGACCGCGCCGTTTATCAGCTCATGAAGAGCGCGTCCGGGCGGTCGGCATGGGTGGCTCTCGCCCGGGTCACGTGCTCGCGCAGCAGGGGCCGTGTTCTGAGTCGGGGATCTTGGTGGGCCTCGAGTGTGGCTCACGCCTGAGCCGCTCGTTTGCTTCTAAAGACGTACGGGTGAGCGGCTCAGACGTGGCTCGGCTCATGGGCATCGTGATCGTGGCTGGCTCAAGTTACGTGCGGCTTTGAGCCGGATCACTTGAGCCAGAGACATGGCTGAGCTGAGCGCAGACTGAGACTACGGGCTTAAGCGCTGTCCATGCAGCCCTCACATCCCTTAATCTGGCCCCCGGCATCAGTCGTACTTATAAAAGCAGGCCGCTTGGCTTTATATTTTATTTTAAATGTTGTTAAATTCAACTGGAACATTCCTTGAGATGGAACACCTTTGCAATGATGCCTGTCGATTGCCACATCCATAGCAAACACTAATGGCACGTGTATACAAACCTTTTAAAGAAACGCGCTATCCCCAAAGAGCACGTGGTGTTGACTGCGGTGGTTGGGTTCTGGACGCGGTGTCGCTCACAGGGCAGCCCAACAGCTGTGAGCACACAGCCAGTCCGCATGGAGCCAATGGTTCCACTTACATCAACGCTCTAAGCAACTGCTCCAGAGAGTACCCCGAGTATGATTGAGAACACGTCGCTAAAGAGACGTCCCTAACAGGAATAGGCAATCGTGGTGTAACAATGTCATTCCAACTAAAAATACATCTCATAGCTCGATTTAAAAATAAAAAAATCCTGTCCCTATTCCAAATCGAAGTGATGGACATTTAGGCAGTGCTTATCTGTTTACAGCCCTGAGCCAGTTGTACTATTTCCATTTCACTTTGGCAGACGCGAGTTTATTCGTAGGGCACTGAACATTGCCTTCCCCACAAAGTGGCACTCATTGTATCCAGCTTGAAGGGATTATGGGCCGAGCCAACCCAACCCGGATTTGAACTCTCAAGCTTCTCATTTCGAGCCGCTTGCCCTAACGCTGAGCCACGTGGCCAGATGATTAGAGATCATTGTTCCTTGTAAAGCACAGTGATTGATGTTTGTGGTGTCCCTGCTGTGAGCGAGGTGATGGGTCTCCCGAGGGTCTCACCTGCTGAGACGCACGCTTGCTGATCGCTATCGTGCCTGTCTAAATTACCCAGCACACCACGGGCGCTCAGCGCTGCCGTGGATGTGACGCGTCTCTGTTCTCTGCGTCGAGCCGCCACTCCGCGCGCGCTGGGATGAGGATTCCGGAAACGGGAAGATGGAGAGGGTTACGCAGGCCCGAGCAAGCCCCCGGTGTGCCAGGGGTGACACGGTTAACGAGCAGAGGTCCCGTCCTGTCTCTCCGTGTGAAACACTCGTCACACCAGCCGTGCCGGTGATCTGAGATATTTTATTTATTCCCGATTGTGAAAACAAATGAATCGCGCGCACCTCTGATCCAAGCCGGCGATTTCAAAGAAGCGAGTTTACTTCTCGGTAAGTTGTAACGAGCGTCTCTGGCGATGAAAGGCCCGGGAAAATCCGCCACCCTGCGGGACAATTATTTTCATTTATGGGCCCGGAGAAGTGAAGCAGAATGATGAAATAATGTTGTGTTAACCTTTCGGTGTGAAAAAGATTTAAATTAGAAACACTTGCTCGGGATTTTGGCTGTCTTCGTTTGCGGTGCGCTGTCCCAGCTCGCTGACATTTTAAACGCGTGATTGCCATGTTTGTTGCTGAGCGGAATTAATATTTTCAAGATGTGCCGTTGCCCTGTTTTCCGTAGGTTAGCTCGTAATTAAAAAGCCACCGCAGGATCAAAGGGCACTTCTGAATATTTAAGGGTTAAATTAAATGTTTAATATCAATAACTCCCATCAAAAAGCAATAACAGAAGAAGGTCATGGGTAGATTAAACGTAAGAGGCATCACACGCAATCTCTCGGCAGTTGCCTGGCAGTGTTGAATTTTTATCAGAATTAATTAATGTGAAGTATTTACTCGGCATGGTCGCAAGTGCTTCATGCATTCAATTTGCGTACTAACGGGGCACACTATGAATGTAATTCATTCCTCAATTTTATTAATATTGTGTCTTGCAATATTGTGTCTTGCTCGTTTAGCTTCATCACTGGACTCCCGTTTCATTGTTTACACAGCATTAGTCATAGACTACGCTGAGTACAGTGAGGTCTATGTGCTGATAGAGAGATAGCACGTGCACACGTTCCATAAACTCGCAGCATTCAGTGCGCAGTGAAGTCGTTTCTTCCACACACATAAGAGACCCGTGAAAATGAGACAGGATGAGTGTGCTGCGCTGTATATATTTTTTTCAAACGTTAAACGTAATGTTAACTTGCATTACCGCAAAACAAAACAGCTTAGAAGTTAGCCAATCCTCCACAAACATAAATATTAAAAAGACCCACACATAATAAATGTCACTAGGCACACTTTCGAAGGTATTGCTTCTGCCATTATTTTCCAGTGGAGACTCCAGACCTCGGTGAAATTAGAAGGCGCGTGTTTGTGGGCCGTGGAAATACAACTCAAGAGAATGCAGCTTTGTACCAAATATTGCAGGCACCAAGGCAACACGAAAGCAGTTCTGTGCCTGGAATCGTACAGATTCATAAACAATCGACTATACGATGCACATCAATGGCTGCGGGACTGTGGTAGCCCCCAAAAATGTGAAATAGACAGGATTGTATAACCTATTTCGTCATCAGCTTGATCAGCAGCAAATTTCTGTCCAATGCTAGATTTAAAAAATAGGCCTCCCAAATGTCGTGCTATTTGCAGCTCTAAGGGCACGAGACTGATCATGGCTGATGATGATGATGATGAAAGGGGCTTGCATTATAGTTACCATGATAGATTTTGGAAATTCGGCACTCCGGTTTCCACTCACAGTCCAAAGACATGCTGCTGCATAGATTAATTGGCCTGTGGACTAAATCTCCCCTGGTGCCATGTGATGGACTGGCGTCCCATCCTGGGTATAGCCGTACCTTGTGTCCTGTGTTTGCCGGGATAGGCTCGGGCTCACGGTAACCCTGTACAGGGTTACGCGGTTTCTGACATTCAATGAATCAATGAACAATGTACAACTGTTATATGGATTGAGCATCTATACGCCTTTATTTGTTTTTATTTGTTTTTACATTTGTCTATTAAAAAGCCGCACCTTCAGATGGGGGGAAATATACAGTCTAAATCAATAAGGCTTAAAATTGCTTCTTCTTCTTTGCGATTCTTCGAAGCACGATGGTCAGCTTCTGGACATCGTTGTCGTTCAGCTCGGCTCAGAAGTGTTTGGTAGAATTCGCAGGCAATACCAAGTATTACCTGACAGGGATCGCGACGTGAACGCTTCTACCTTGACCCCCTTCAAAATTGCTGTTAAAATCTCTTCTGTACATTTGCATTTGCGTGAACCGCACACAATCAATGGAGGCCTGTTAATAATGCCGCCATCAGGAAGCCCTGTGTAATTTTGCAATATCCCAGTGTTGCGTGCGCCGCTTGGTATTTCCTAATAATTATTATGTTTTCAATTTGATTCGTTTTTGTTTCCACGCTAGCCGGCAACGTATCGCCATTCCCAAGCCCCACGACTCTGCCAAGCCGCTCATTTGCTCGTTCATACCAAACTTATTTTCCAAGCCCACGTGTATAGAGGTCTCGCAAACGCAGCTGTCAGCTTTTAAAGGTCACCCGTTTGATGATGTGAGGTTTGATAGTTGCCGCGGCGGCGGCAGCAGCTCTAATCAAGGCCCGCGCCACGTCCCCTGAGCGCGGCGGCCTCAGGGGACGCGGCGCGTGGCCTTACCTCCCCGCTCCCCGGCGTCACTCAACGCCAGTGTCGCCACCTGTCCCGGAAGCGCTCGGCGTGTCTCGCGGGACACGGCGACTGAGCGACAGGTTGTAAATGTGATTTGGTCGTAGACAATGCTTCCAACGTGGGAGGCGAAACGTCTATCTCGAAAGAACAGCTCTGAAGAGCAACCATCATGAATCGAGCCGTGAAAACCTTCATCAGTACAATCGTTAAGTGTTGCTAATGGCTGCAGTGGGATTGATGCTCAGCAACACATTCCAGCTTTTCCTGGGGAATTCCCAGGCGTAACCAGGTCAGCCGAAGGGTATAATCCCTCCAGCGTGTCCTGGGTCGGCCTCTAGGTCTCCGTCCAGTGTGTCGTGGTGGTAGACTTTCCCGGGGAGCCTCCCAGGGGGCATCCTTAACAGATGCCCGAACCACCTCAACTGGCTCCCCTTAATCCGAAGGAGCAGCGACTCTACTTTGAGTTTTTCCCGGATTTCTGTGCTCACCTTATCACGGAGAGTGAGCCCATATATGATACAATAAATAGAAAAAACCTGGCATGTCTCGCACCCCCAGCAAGGGCATCTCGTACCTACAGGGGGTGCGTGCACCCCAGGGTAATAAACACTGGCTTAGAGCCATCAATATTCACTCTACAGCTGTGGATTCAAGGCTATTAACACACGTAGCGATAACCATACAGTCTATGACAGAGTGAGCATGCCAACCTCGCCACTGCTCTGTCCGTGGCGAGCCAGGGAGCCGCTGCTGAGCGCCCCTCCACTCCGCACCCGCGGCCGGCTCTCCGCTCCCCCACGTTGTGTTAACCCCGCGAGTACGGGGCTGCTCTATGGAGGCGCTGCTCTACAGAGACGCAGAGAGAGAGAGAGAGACGCCTACAAACAAAGAGCCACAGAGCTTGTGACAACACAGTTGAACGTGCGGTGTGAGAGGCAGGAGGCGCGGACCGTGTGCGCGCGCGTGACCCCTGGTTGTGGGTCGCGGGTCGCGGGGTGCCCGGCGCTCACGGAGCTGCACCAGGCTGCGTGTGCGGCATCGTTAAGGTTCTGCTGATGCGTGCGCTGCTGCTGCTGCTGCACACGTGTGGCGGCCAGGCCACTGCCTCGTTAAGGGCTCCGTGTCGTGCAGATGTTTTCAATGAAAATTCCCCCGGCCTGTCGTGTGAACGTACTGCGACTCCGTTGTCTACCGCGAGAAGCCGTTATCCCGTGCGCTGTGTGGTTACGCGCGAGCAGCCGGTCACCCGCGGGCAGCGTTCACGCCACCGGGTTTCTGAACACGGGCTTTGCAAGGACAAGTCACTGGAAAGGAAGGATGATGGCCAGTGGTGGTCAAGATTGACCGTGGAGTGAGGACTGTCCACCGCACGGATGGAGCGATGAGATCGTCTCGCTCACGTGAGCGGTGGTGGTGGCTTTGGGCAGGGATTCCATCTAGCAGTCGATAGAGCATAGATGATGACGTGACTGTGGGTGTTGGTGCAGTCTATGGGTTGTGTAGGAAATGTTTATATTTGTTTACGTGGAGAGACGGGAATGTGAGAGAGCCATCATGCCTGCATATGTATGTTAACATGATTGACTAGCATGCTTGAACTACCAGCGAGGCGGCAACGCTACTCACCGCGCCACTGTACCGCCCTACTGTTATCATAATTATTATTGTTGTTAGGTCAACAAGGCAGTGGAGATCATGTGAGATAGCATTTGCATCTGCTAGCGATTATTCCATCATCATATAATTAGTTTAGCTTAGGGTCAGGATCATGTATTTCTTGGGTTTCCCTCCCCCCAAAATCCCCGAGGATGCCTGACCATGCTGCCAGTGCGGGTCAGTTTGTGGATCTATCCTTCACCAACCTGCAATGACCAGTCTCTCCTCGACCAATAACATATCCGACTTACGACCACCGGCCTAGGAACCCTATTCAATTATTTTTGAGTTCCGACGGTTGGTTCTAAAGCCTAACGACGACTGCTCCAGCTGCGGTATGATAACTTAGGGTCAGGATCGTGTATTTATTGGGTTTTCCTGCCCCCGAAGTCTTAGAGCACGCGTGGACTGGTAGCCAGAGCAGGTCATGATGAGGAGATGGCGCTGGGCCGGCGTGACAAGCCAGGGCGACACGGGGAGGCTGCTCGCTCGAGTCCCATTGTAAAAGGTCAGCAGCTGCTGTGGATCAGCCAACACATGGCACGAACACGCCGCCAGTGTAAATCACAAAAACCTTTCACTTTCATTGTTTTCACCCCGGTATGTTTGGGAGTTTTAGGGATGTATTATTTTATTTTTAACGCATGGCTCGAGCAGATTTAACCCTGACCTCCCACAGCCGCGTTCTACGCGTTCTCTTAACGTCGTGTTTTTAATCCACACACACCAATGCCAGCGCCCCTCGGAGTCCACGTGTGTCCCACACACATGCGTGTGTCCCACACACATGCGTGTGTCCCACACACACGGCCGTGAGCAGAGAACCGGCAATATTCTGTTATTGCTTTTCTGTATGTGTTTTGGATATTGAGCGGCTGCGCAGCGATTAGTGCACTTCGCCATGAACCCGGCGACCATAGTTTGATTCCCAGCCGTGGCGGACATCAGTAACGAACGATTACGAGGCTTGCCACACTTCACCAACTCGCATAAACCATCATGGCGCAGTAAGGTCAGACAAACCCCAATGACCGACGTGGTGTTGGAAGGTCTTCCTCCAGCAGGGGATTGACAAAGGGCTGTAAGTTATCATTATTGATATAATTAGTTGGTATATGATGTAGGTTTTCACGACTCGATTAATGATGGTTGTTTTCAGAGCTGTTCTATCGGGATAACCGTGTCGAGCAATCTCCATATCTCCCTCACGACGTTTTGTCTCCTACGTTGAAGCATAATCAGGCGTTATGATCTATATGTATACGTGGCTTTACAATAGCCCACACAACGTTTATTATTATTCACGAAGTACTGAAATCAATGATATTTTTATTAGGATAACATCCCGACCAAGCCCAACTCTTTTGGTATGTTCGTTCTTCTTACAGTTTATGGCACGTAACACTACTCCCTTATTTTTGTATCTGTTTTTGGGAAATTTCAAATAAGCTATCAATGACAAATGCCTTTCATTTCCCAAAGCACAGCTCGAGCCAATGCGACGCTCCGCCTGCCCGCATAGCCACTACAAATTTGCATTCAAGTGAAACATATAATTTTACGAGAGCTGTTTTTTTTTTTGCTGGTGAGCGGACGGAATATTTATTTGGAATGAATGTCACCTTGAAATTAATATTTCTTCACAAACGCTGGAACCAATTCCACTTGGCATTTGCCGTGCGCTCGGTTGGCTGGGCCAGACAAAGACTCCGTTAAGGACTAAAAATGACTCAAAAACAGGTAGCGCTGCTGTCACGCGGCCAGAGCTGGGGTGAGACCAAGCGCTCGGGCAGACGGAGCGCGATACCAAAACAACGAGGCGGCGCCGACCTCATATTCCGCTTCATTCAAAGCGCTCTCGTTAAACACTAATAACAGAGCTCGGGGAATGTGATGGTTTATGAGGAGAGTGCGGCTGCAGTTTCTTCCCATCGTCTTACTTTCCATGGGCCTTATAGTCACCGCGCTCGATGCTTGGAATGTGTTAACTCTTACCTATCACGGTTTAGTCCTGTTTGCTGCTGGCCGCGTGACGTTTTGCGTGTGTGCTCGACAGCAGAGCTGCTCTGCGTTCACCATCAGTGCCCTGGTCGCACAAAGCACAGCCGCGGCGTGTCCTCGCCAGCGTCCAATCCACGAGAAGCAGGTGCAGCTCGCAGTTTTCCCGCGCGGCCGCCGCGTCTCGTCGATGAGCGCCGCGCGCTCCAGCCATGCGGACGCTCCAACAAACACCGCGACCCGCTCTGTGTTAAACCGCGCCGAAATAATAGGGCCGAATTTCCTGCAATTACACGGCGATGGGTGCGGCAAAGCAAATAGGGGCCGAAGCCACGAGGGGGTTGGCGGAGCTGGAAAACAATCGCTGAAGAAACGCAGGATTCAAAACAAGCGCCCGGGGGCGGCACGCTGGCGCGGTGAGCAGCGCTGCCGCCTCATAGCAATAAGGACCCGGGTTCGAATCGAGGCTCGGGTGCCTTTCTGTACGGAGTTTGCACGTTCTCCCCGTGTCCACGTGGGTTTTCGCCGGGCACTCCTGTTTCCTCCCACAGTCCAAAGACATGCTGCTGCATAGGTTAATTTACCTGAGGACTAAATTGCCCCCGGTGCCCTGTGATGGACTGGCGGCCCATCCTGGATATAGCCCTGTATCTGCCGGGATAGGCTCCGGCTCACCGCAACCCTCTACAGGATGACGCGGTTTCTGACACTGAATGAAAGAACAGATCCGAAGAGCAACGAAGTTATGTTGATTTACAGTGAGCATGAACATCCTGATTGTGTGTCCATCATGCATTATTTGGTACAATTGCGAATTCGCACTTGGCTCCGTAAAAGGGACACGGGCAAAATCATATTTGTGTGACTCCAGCAGAGGGCACCCTCCACTCGCCACATTCCAAACGAACCGCTGTGCTCGAATGTTACCTTGTAAATCATCACAAACGTTAATCTCTGAATGTCTCCGTGAAAGCAATCACACATCGCCGTGTGTGAGGGAAGTCTGTGCACGAGCGTGAATTGCACGTTGTTAAGAGAGAATGACTGAGCCTGCGATCTCCTGTAAATTCACATGCTCATAAGCTTTGCAGTAATGAAATGAAAATTGCCGCAATATTCCGTCCCGGAGGGCCAAGGAGTGGGGTGCGTGGGAACAGCTCGAGGGATGATTTGAAGCTGCCCGCGCTGAATGGAGACCCGCATAAGCGGCCAAGTCCTGCTGCTGATGCTCAGCGGTGCCGGGGAGAGGTTCATA